>JARFJB010001721.1:2000000-2052500 GCA_036346205.1 Vesta saturnalis
TTAATATAAACGATCAGAATAATCGTACATTGGTCAAAACACATTATCATTATTTCCGGGAGGGAGTAAAGTGCAACCTTTTTTACGCAAAATATATTATTTAAATGGGTATGACTCTTGCAAGGTTCAAATTCCAAAATTCATCTACCTTAAGCATCTTAATTTTAAATAACATCAAAAAGGAGTATTAATAACGTCGAACACATCAATTCGACGAATTTTTGCAATACGTAAATCCGTATACGGAAATTTGAATAAGGTAAAAATAACGCAAAATATGAAATGATACGATACATGGGTGACTACACACCTGAAAAACCTTTACGCAACACTACACACAAGAAAGCGTATTCATCCGCCTAACAGTTACAAATAAAACACTTTATTAAAATCAGAAACATACCGGAATATTTAAATCTGTGTGATAATATTACTGAAGGAAGTAAAAAATTATTATTATTATACTCGCCGCCATAAATAAATGTAAACGCTAATTTTTTTAATGAAATTTTCAGAAAACGTGTATTTTATTCCTGTTAAGAAACAGTGAAAATTTGAGCAAGATACAATAAAGATTAATCAAGTAATCATCGACAATGAAACAAAAACTCTTCCTTTTCATTTGACATTAGTTACTTAAGTGTCAATTTTAAGTGTATTTGTATGCTTAATGCTTCGACATTAAAGTCGAAATAATGCCTCCTGTACATCGCCCAAGTTTCCATTAGTTAACCGAGTTTGAACGTGGCAGAATAATCAGTCTACGAGAAGCCGGATTATCAATTCGTGATGTTGCCGCTCGCGTAGGACGCTGTGTCGCCACAAACACCTTATATTGTCGAAGATGGTCAGACAATAATTAGGAAAGACGCACCACTAATCGTGAAGATCGTACTCTTCGCCTTGTAGCACTTCTGGATCGTTTTTCAAGGGAAATTGGTGATAGATGGAGAGGATTAACTGATGATTAAATCTCATTAAGATCGACAGATCATACCGGACCATTTCTTTATTTAATGGTGTAACGAGAGGTTGCATTGGAACGTGCAATCGAATCAAGTCACCTTTAGTTACGAATCTCGGTTTTGCTTATGATGGTCGCAGATTGGTTAGAATACGTCTTGGAGAAAGACGCAATATGGAGTTTTCTGTACAACGACTTACTGCTCTCACTAAAGTTGTGATGGTGTGGAGGGCTGTCTGCCATGGAATCAAATCTACTCAAGTAGTTATTGAGGGAACATTAAATGGAAATCAAATCGGTACATTAACAACGTTTTTGAACCAGTATTACTGCCATACCTACAATAAATAGAAAATCCAATTTTTCAGCACGATAATGCGCGCCGCATACCGCAAGGGTTGATATGGGGTTTGTAAATACTGCTAATGCTGACCTGCTTCAATGGCCTTCCCGTTTGCCAGACTTATCAATCACCAATCGAACATTTGTGGAATATGGTAGGACGGAGAATAAATGATTTACAGCTACTCCCAGACAATGTAGATGCCCTTCAACAACGGATTTTAGAAGCGTGGGATGGTATACCTCAGGTTAGCATAGATTTACTCACTTCAACTATGCCTAAGCGGCCAGCCGAATGTGTGAGAAACAGAGAAACAGTGTATTCATTCATTTATGGCGGCCAGTATACTATTAAAAAAAGTACGCATAGGAAGTAATTAACCTAATTTGCACAAAATGATCACTCTGACTTATCACCTCTCCTTTATATAGCGGTATAGGTATTTCTCACATAATGCGCCCTCTAGGTAATTGATCGGTGGGTATCAGTCCTCTGGAATCTCCCTGACACTGGTCCCGGTACATCAACTTCACAGTCGTCAATTTTCAACTTATAGTTACACGACTCGAATAGTGAAAGTTATATAAGCTAACACCAGGTGAATAATAACTGTATCATCTGGTTTAATATATCTACACATTCATTTATTTATAAAACGTTCTTTGTCCTTTATATATACAAAATTTATTAAAGCCAAAATTATATTTTGTTTGAATAGCTGTTAACGCGGATGCACTTCCTGATTCACAAATAATTATACTGAACTTGCAAACGTAAGAATACGCAAAAAGTGCGATTTTGTTCCAAATATGAGGAAATAGCACTACTTGAAACACTAATCCTCCTCGATGGACTCGTATAAATGTCACTACTGACTATCGATACACGAGGTATCACGGTCTCCGAAGTGGCTGAACAATCGTTAAAATCCATAAAGGTGAACGGGAAAACTCTCCCTACGGTAATACCAAATAACCCCGGTAGAAGATAACCAAATTCAGATCACATCATGCGTTCAGCGTGCAACTTCTCTGGTCTACAGCTCGACTTAGACTCCCTTACGAATTTAACAGATTTCGCCATACTTCATTTCACGCCAAATCACCAATCATAAACTAGGAATACCTATAAATCATAAGCGCGGTAAAAACGAGTAGCTCTCTGAGAATCGAGCTGGAAAATACGTCACTAGCATTAATTTGCCCCGTCAAGGTACTTCGAAAAAAATAATGTAACATGATCTATTTTCATCGCCTCTAACTTTGAAAAATCGACTCTAAACCAACATATTATAAAAACCACAATATTTGTCTACTTAAACTAATTTATCAGAAATGAATTCCCGTCATACAGTCTGCAACGTTCTAAATGTAAAGTTATGCTCTCGCAAAGTAAGTTTAACTACAAGGAAGCAATTTCCAATGACGTAGTTTGAATTCAAACCAAAGTATATTTTAACTTAAAAATAAGATTATCCACTACATACTAAAAAGATTGAACTGCCTTCATTGATTCTTTAACTACATTAGGAACAACAATATGTGTAAATCTAATCGCAATTTAAAAACTTCGATCTGTTTACAAACAAACAAACCGAAAAATCTATATGCTATTCCACAAAACTGGGCACTACATTCCCCTCCAGTTTTCAATAAATCCGAACTTCGCCAAATAACGCAATAATCTGTAACTAAATTAGTGCTTCCAAACTTTATCCTCGAATATACCTAAATTCTGAATAATCTAATACTACAAAACAAAGAATATCCTCTTGCAATTTCTACATATAGCATTTAAAATACCCTAATATTCGAAAAAAGGAATGAGCGGAAATTGGAACCACACGTGGAAAAATATCTAGACCTTTTGATTGATGAATCATCTGTAATAATCAAAGGCGGAAAACTTTTTCCACTGACTCAAATTTCTTATATGTTTTGCAGATGATTTTTTTTATTTAAAAGTTGATTATGTTTCTTTGGCCAACATCTTTCTGACTACATAAAGTGTTACGCTAGTAAATCACTATAACTTATTTACATAATACAAACTGGTTATGGCAAACAGGCATTTACTCTCTTCCTTAATTTCATTGTTTCAAAATTAGCAAATAATTAAGACAATATAATTTCAGCGACCTTTCTATCCGAAAGAACCAATATTTGGAGCAGCAACAACCCCTATTATGAGTGAACAGAACAGTCGCAGCTGAAGGGAGTGCGGTGCGATCTAGTGATTGGATATTTTTCTAAAACTACTTTAGACCCATATGAAAACGTAAAACGAAAACGAAAAGGATTATCACACATAATTAAAATACTTATCTTTTAGGTATTAAATCGTGTACTATACATTGTTACACGTCCAAACCGCACTAGGCGTCGTGCAGGCTTACCGAAGTAAGCGGGTTGCCAAGCCAGCTACAGTGGAAATGGGGGTTGATATAAGGAGTGAAATGACTGAATGGTAGTTTCAAACACTTACTATAAATCTAAAACTCACAAAGATCAGTCCAGGGAAAATTGCCTCTTGGCGCCACCTCAATACTAGGCGGGATATTAAGTTAATCCTATCTGTGGAAGACAGGACTCCAGTTCAATCACACTTGAAAAAAAATTTATCCAATAGCTTAAGAAAATTGTGAAATAGACGGGTCGTCGTAAACTTATTGAGCACACCCTGCGCTTATGAAAATTGCAAGTCATAAAAACTTTCTAGGTATCCCTCGTATACATATAAATTTATAGTTGTAACTGTTATTACACTCTGAACCAAACAATATTACCCAATTTAGAAAAAAAATCAAAATGAAAAGTCAGTGTAATAGTTTTTATATCAACAAAGCCTTCGTTAGTTCCTCAAAAATTTTAAATATAACGATCAGTGCTTTTATGATAAATAATATCTGCGTATTTTATAAATACTTGCTCTTTAAAAATCGTATTTAAACATTCATCAATAGGTTTGAATTGTAATACCTCAAATCTGTAAATTATACTTAATAAAAATATTGTGTTAGTCGTGTTCTGTATCTTACTGACTCAAATAATTCAAAATGATTAAATTTTGTAATCGATCTGGTTCATAAAGCAATTTCAGATCAATCATAAAACTCAAAATGTTCAAAGATTAAATAAAGTATCAATAAAGGTAACCCGTTAGGAAATTTTACACAGGTTAATGCTAAGATTTTTATCTCAGTTGATACAAATAAACAACAAAAGTAAATTAAATAATGGGTATATTGACCAATTTGCAAATGTAAATATGTACAAACACGTGGATTCAAAAACACATTGCTATCAGATTAAAAATTCCACCAAAATCCTATATACTAAACACATTAAAATAGGTAAAGTTCGATTATCCTTTTACTTAGAATAACAAATTATTAACTCAGCAAGCAAGAATGAACTTAAAAGTAATCGTACTTTTATCTAAAACTAAAGGCATTTCTTACAAATTACAGTAGCTAATCCTCTGACCGTGATAGGGTGAAGCCCATATGATCTGCTTTCAGTAATCCTTATTATAAAACAAAACAGAGACAGCCGTATTCGCTAATTCATTAGGCTGCAACCTTCGCGAGCACAGTTGACTGCCCTTTACTCACGCGCAAAACGCTATAAAGTAGTGGTGATGGTAATCGTATAAAAAGCGTTTTAATACTATAATAAATTGGTTGTAAAAATATGTTCTCCAAAAACAATTCGTTGAACTAACTGGGGATATAAACCATTCACCAAAAATAATGCCTTTGTCCCAGTCGGTAAATTAAAGTAGGGTGGTTCATTCTTTTGATTTGCTTAATTACCACATATTCTGCTCGATTATTTCCACTTAACTTAAATAATAAAAATGCAATGTAACACTAATAGAAATGATCTCGGACGCCAAGTTATTTTTAATTATGCTCGGAATAACTAAACCGAGGTTGGTTACAATAAAAATTCTACGAAAATGTAAAAAAATAAAGAATATGCAAACTATGTTTATTAACAGTTAAAATGATAGGGTTAAATAAAATATATCTTAAAACTAGTTATAGCCTTAAATTAGTAATTAATTGTTATAAATATAAATACCTGTACAAAATATAATAAATCTTCTTGAGAAACCCTGGTATTATAAAAAATAAATGCGGAAACTCAAACCAACGTGATGTAATCCTTGTGTCAATGTTGCGCAATATATTGCAATAATAATGCTTTACGTAGTAAACCACACCCAAAATGGAATTTTATTTCTTAAAAATTTGTCTTCTTGAAATTGAATAAACCAATATTTATTGCATTCTTTTGAAGGTTCAAAATAAATAATGGAATCCACAATCAGATCTGCATTAAAATCAAAACGCCATCATAAAATGAAGGGTACGTAACGGTAGAATTAATTGTCAATCAAAAGCGGTAACGTTGAAAGTGTAAAAGTAAAAAAAAGAAAGTGCCTGAAAAGAGCAAATGTTTTAATTTTTAGTATTACGAGTTAAATTATCTTACCATCAAATCAATGGCACAAAATTTAGGGGGAAACCCAAAAAAAAAAGCCTCCTGCATCTAACGGCGTACCACAAGAAATAAGAAGAAATGGATGCTTTAGGATGTCAGATGATGATGACGCGTTGCGCGAAAATATTTGCGCAAAGAATTAAGTCAACGATATGAGCAGAAAAAAATAATTTAAAGAAACCTTTAAGAAGATATGCACTTAAGTTACACCAAAATGCAAATTAAGTTGCCTACCTGATACTTACAAATCATTAATAAACAAATTGTTTCTTATATTTACAACTAAATGAACGAAGAACCTAAATTACGGTATATTTTAATACAACTCAAAATGGATTGTTACAACGCATTAGTACCTGGGCGATCTGGTTTATTATTTTCCCTTCACATAAACGTCCGTCACGACAAGCAAGGTTTACTTCCACTTGTATAATATAATTCTTATTTGGTTTGTACGATTTAATATTACTAACGATTGTTCAATGTCAATGATGACCACTACTCTTAACATACTTATAATTCTGTCAAAATTATTATTAATTTTATTAAACACATAATAAATATAATAATAATTGTAATTCTGTTACTTAAGGGTTACTTCAGGCTTTCTTTTTATTATTACCGTAGCACGCTCTATTACTGAACACTGTCAACAAAATATTTGCTGTGTTTGTTTTTAAACCTGATCTTGCACTTTGTAAATTTCTTGGAGAAAATCACTATTCCTTTCTTCAACTCCCAATTAAATTATTTTATTGTTAAGGTTATTGCAGTCATTTATATATGTACTTCAGAACTGAATTACAAACAAAACCCAACACTGACCACTGTAAGGTCCATTCAAAAACGTAACACGCGAGACCTACCTTTTCTTAAGCTCTAACCGAACGGTTCTTTCCCACGCCCTTATTAAACTCTCCCTTTTATACATTCAGCCCGCCTTATTGCCAAAATGCCGCAACATATTCGCGCCAACACCAAAATTCACCTATCACATTCGAGATCTCACGCGTTTCTTTGTCTCGTCAAAGTCCTGAAAAGTGAACAAGACGCACACGATGCGAAGTAAACATAGCATCAGAAATGCGCGCACACACGCTATCACCTCTATTAATTTTGGTTAACATATATTTAGAAATGAAGGTACTCTATAGAGGGCGCTAAAGTACATTTTGTGAATATCTCGAAAACTGATAATGTCATAGAAAACATATTTAAATAATTAAATGTTAAACAAATCTCCTTAATGAAATGCTTTGGAGAGTTATAAAACTAAAAAGTAAAAAAGTGCCTAAAATAACTTTTGTGATATCGGAAAGCTCTCAATTTATATCCAACATTACATCTAACTTTTTATCTTATGTAAGTAGTCATCTCAAAATGGAAAAATATTAACCTTTAACATATTCTTGATTTTGATATTCGACAAACCAAGGTGGAACCTCGGTATATGATTAATATAAATTCAAATAGAACTGGATGTTTTGTATTGAAGTGATTGTCAAATCTAAGATGTATTGTATTATACAAGAATAAAGTTGTTTAATAAATAAATAAATTTGGTCAGATATGGTGTATCTAGTATGTATTACTTTCTAAGTAAAAAAATTGCATACGGGTTTAGTTGATTACATCTGATTTATGTATTTAAGATAAGTGCAGTTATGAATTAGTTAAAAATATTCGTACCGCAACTGCTTAACTCTTGCCCCTACTTACTAATATACCACAAAATATGCATAAGAAAGTTATGTGCTGGCCACGTCAGGTTTTCTTTCAAAGATGTTAGAGAGTAGGGAAAACGATGTAAGTTTGAAAGGATTTATATTAATATTCATCTTATTTAGGAAATGAACGATTTAATACTTTTTATATAATTTTGATATTTCGGATTTTTATTCATTTGGCTTTGGGCGATTCAACTATAGTATATTAAGAATCAAGAATGGTAAGGGACGTTTACGGGTCGACGGCAATGTTTGGGGAGTGAGCGCGGCGAAGTCTTCAGTCTTGCCGGAAACCGGTATAACCCTTATCGTTCGTTATGCTTATACTGTTTTTGGTATTAAATTCAAACGAGAAGTCCAAAGTGACCTTTATATTTTGCGGCACGTTCAACTTGTCAAATATAATTTAATAGGGTTTAGTTCAGACGTCGGTAACTAAAACACCACGGTAAGTATTTACTTACCGGTGAACATATCCTACCGTCTTTGAAGCAAATATTGTAAATAAACAAAAATGCTCGATCGTGCAAAAAAATATTTGCGACGTGAAAATGGTCAACTGAGTATTATCGAAGCGAAAATGGTCTAGATGGTTCCCAAAATGCTAAAAACGTGTAAATCAGTTGAAAATTCGAGATCGACTTTTTTCACGCAAACAATACTTATGCGTTTGTGGTAAACCCTCATTGCACTGTGTGTGAACTTGTAAAACAATGCCCAAACTGCAAAGGTGGCCATTTAGCCGTTTGGAAAGGGTGTCCTGAGTACAAAAAACAAACAGAAACTAAGGAAATAATGGTTCGAAACATAGTAACTTACCCGCAAGCTAAGCAAATGGAGGGATCAGCCGTTGCCAGTCAAGCAACTTTCACCCAAGTAATAGTTCGTTCTAATACTGATGTTACGTAACATAGCATAGTCAGTCAAAGCAAAAAGTGGTATTCTAGCTGTGATATTTTTACTTGTTAGATCGATCTCTGATGTATTTGTATTTATCTACCAATATACAGGGTGAGTCAACGATAAAGTAGAGTAAACTGGTCATTTATGGGTATGCCAATAAAATGTATTTATCGTATTATATGGCTAGTAAGTGTGCGCATTTTAAAATTATTCTATATACTATGTACAGTGTTCTAAAAAGGTAGGATAAGGCAAAGTTGATATCTTTTTAATGTAACACCCAGTATATCATTCGATTTTTTGATTATATATCATTACTTAACTTAACTTTATTATTATGTACCATCTCATGCTTTTTAAGAAAACCTATGGAGCTCAAAATATATGTTCAAATCTGCGAAACTTTAAATTCAAAAACAGCACACCCTATATATTCAAATCAAAATCACATAATTCTTCATAAGTATATCCTATACCTATCTCTCACTGTTTTTAAGTTATCTTGATTTTTCTATATTATTCAATATTTCAATGATTTTTTTTGTGATTATTCGCAGTGGCCATGAAATTTGAAAACAAGAGAGACAAAATGTTGCATTAAATATTTTCTTGTGGGAGATGTGACATACACACGTCCATTAATATATCCCCATAAGAGGAAAGCTAACAAAGTAAGATCGCATGACCTTGTGGGCCACTGGACAAAACCTTCACGCCCAATTCATTGTTGAGGATGATTGTCATCTAAACATTCACGTACTTCGCGGTGGTAGTGCTGCGAGGGGCCGTCGTGTTGCAGCCACATATTCTTTCGTTCATCATTACTAAGCATATGAAGGAGCTTAAGCAAAACTTCTTGTAGGAATTGAAGGTAGACATGGCCCATCATGAGGTCCAATAGTTCTATTGTGGAGAACCACCAATCATCTATGCACAAGTGGTTTTGGTTTCATTTTATCGGATCCAAAATGGATTGTCTAATTTGTAATAGTGGATGTTATAACGATTTACAGCATCATTTCTTCTAAACTTAGCCTCGTCAGAAAACATAATATAAGATAAACAGTTTGGATTAATCTCAAGTTGAGCACTAATCCACTGGCAAATTCGTCTTTCCAAGTGATCATTGCGTAATTCCCGGTGTAATCCAATATGGTGAAGATGATACTTATATTTTCTAGTTGTCCGATTGACTGTTGATTGTGACGTTTCACATGATATTGCTATCTCACGACTACTGACACGCGGGTTTTTTTCAATATGAAGCAACATTTCAACTTCTTGGTGACGAGTATTTTTATTCACCACTTTGCGTTTTACATAATCCACATGCCAGCAGAACCGAATCTCTCCATAAAGTTTTCAAAAGTGAGCCGAGTAGTTTGGCGTCAAGCAAGATACTGAATTCTGTATAACCTTTGAGCAAGAAGCCAATTTTTTTGAACCTCACCGAACACATAAACCGTATCAATTAATTCATATTTAGAGTAATACACTTTCACAATCTTAAATATCTACCAAAGTGCAACAACAGTTTGCAGGTGAAATATTTGTAATGTGGGAAGATGTTTTCATGGCTATTGTGAATAATATAGAGAAATCAAAATAACACAAAAACAGTGAGAGGTGGGTATTTGAATTTCAAGTTTCTCAGGTTTGAACGTATACTCTGCAGCATTTATCTCTAATATTTCTTTTTCAGAACATAGGCTTAAGCTTTATCTTTCCTTGCTCCAAGTATAAAAGTTTTCCTAACATAACACAAGATGGTGCATAATAATAAAGTTATACCTGTTATTGCGATTTTTTAGACAAAATCGCAAGAACCGTAAACTCTATATGCATTAATTTATATAAATTTGTCTTGCCCTGCTTTTTGGAGCACTGTATAGTCAAGAATAATTTTAAAATGCTAGCTAATACATTGTATTGGCAAAGTTTACCAGTTTACTTTACTCAATCGTTGACTCACCTGATACATGTAAATTGTTCGTTGTCATACAGTATTTATTTTCATTTATTGTTTATTGTATATATATATATATATATATATATATATATATATATATATATATATATATATATATATATATATATATATATATATATATATATATTATTATTTATACAATTGTACCATTTCACATTCCAATTTCTTCGAACTTAAATTGCTTATAAGCAAAGAAGATTCAATAGCAATTAACTTTCAGGAAACCCAGTTCAAAAACACCGATGAGTATAAATTCAGGAATTAGGATATGTTCGATTTGATATTACACACGCTGACAGAGCGAAAGGAGGAGTTGCATTTTCTTGCATAATAACTGTTTGTTTAGTGCATTAAACTTAACAACACATATCCAAGCAATAGCAGTAAATATTCGCTATTCAGTAAATATTACACTATGTAATATTTACAATAATTGGACAAAGAATGGACTAAACCAACAGACTAATGGCCAAAACCATACATGTTCCTGGGTAACTTCAATGCTTATAGCACACTAGGGATGCATAAAGTAGCTCTCGAGGAAAAGAAATGGTAGCTCTCTTGGATGAAACGGACATGGTAACCCGAAACCACTTTAACGCCTAATAAAACAACTTTGACGCAATTGATTTCCGCTTCTCTTCATTACGGGTAACATTTAATTACACCTGGGATCAAATGTTTGATCTTTATGTAAGCTAACTATTTTTATCGGAAACACAAAAATGATCACGCTCCCGTAAGGAAATGACTGTTAAAAACGGGCAATTTAAAACAGATTTCCTCATATAAACTGTAACTAACAAACCAATTCTCTCTGTAAATACCGTTACAGCATCGGTTATGGAGGAACCGAAATATCTATCTAAATATCCAATTACAGAGAATTTTATAAAATTTAAAAAATCAAGAGCAATAACACGTCGTCTGATATTAGATGGAAAGGTTTTGGTAAAAGCACGTGACTGGCATCAATATCACAATTACAAAGACATAAATATGGAACAAAGTCAAATCAGTGTCCGGAAAATAACTGTAATAAAGCTTTATTTTAGAAGATAGTGGAAAGCTTATGAACGGGACAAAGGATGTATCCGAAAAAATAGCACAATCTCTTGAAGTAGTCAGCAGCTCGAATCAATATACCCCAGAATTTAAAGAAACAAATCTATTTAAACCACTATGTTTAAGACGAAAGTAACTACAATTCACAATTTACAAAAGACGAATTAATTAGATGATGCGTTAAAATGTGCAAGAAGACACCTCGTCCGGCACCGATAAAAACACGTACTTAATAGTAAAGATTTACCTTCTACTAGAACTGATTTAAATATTTAACCAAATATGGCCAGAAGGAGAGTACGCTTTAGGATGGAAAACATCCATCATAGTCCCCATCATAAAATCCAATAAAAACAAACTGAATGCAGCCAGCTATCGACTAATAACACTCACTAGCTGTATGAGTAAAAGTACTTACAAGACCATCAAATGATTGACAAGCACCAAGCAGGTTTCAGAAGACTATTCGACAAGAGACAACATAATGCTTCTCCCCTCAGAAATATAGGAGACTTTCAACAAATTGTAACACGGGGCCACCGTTGTCTTATTTGATTTAAAAAAACACAGGACAAAGTATGGTGATATGGTCTCCTGGAAAAGATTCATCCCAGGGGGGAGGTAAGAGGAAAAATGCTTCATTTTATAAAATCCTTTTAATGGCAAGATATTTCCAAGTTAGAGTAAAAAATCATTTATCTAGCAAACGTATACTCGAAAATTGGTCACAAATCAGTGTATCCTGTTCATTGAAGCAGAAAGGGTAGGATTTCGTTTTTCTCGGAGGTACCCGCATCATACTTCAAATCTTCGTCTAAAAGGAAATAAAATCAAATGTGTTACAAATTACCAATTCCTAGAAATGACATTGCATGTGCAAAATGTTACAACAAAAGCCCGGAAAAGTGTGAACATAATTAAATTTCTTTCTAACTCGAAATGGGGCTCAGATAGGAGTGTTCTCATACGAATGTATAAAGCTCTAATTTTAATTCTTATTTGACTATGAATCTACAACATATGAATCCGCTGCTTATTCCAACCTCATAGTCTTAGATGTTATACAGAACGCGTGCATACGATATACACCATGTGAAGAACCAAATGCAGTTGTTAGTAAACTGAAAGAAGTGCTACAAAAACGTCAGTTAAATTATTTACCGGAAACAGAAATAAAAAACCGAGTCTCGCAAGAATGGAAAAAATAGTGGGTGGCGGAAAGTAGACTTTTAAAGTTACGCCAACACCTAAGAAAAGAAAAAGTTATCCTCATACATATTAAATAATAAACCGTAGCCAACATGTACATATTGCAACGTAAAACTCACCAATAGTGATTAGAGGCCGGTTCTGGACAAATTCAAGGTCACCTTCCCTCTGGTGCTGAGAAATGTAAGCTTTTGGATCTCTTCAAGGTCAAACTATTGGCGGGAAATTTAAATTTTTGGAGCTCGCTAAAAATAGAAATTGCAATGTCATCATCATATTACAACTCTTGGAAGTCTAAAAATAGAGTGGTCAAGGTCAAAGATTATTGACCTGTAGGGGTATCGTATGACATTTCTCAGTTCATAATGAAAGGCTTTCTTTGCGTGTGCATAACTCAGTAAACTTTTTATAGGCAAACATGATGAAAGTAATGCATGAAGCAGCTACCCCTGATGTAAAAGCTACCCCTAGTAAGTGATAGAAATATTTTTTAAGCCTTTTCATACAAAAAAATCAATTTTTCTCGAAAACGGGCCAGAATTTACAAAAAATAAAGTTAAAAACCCCCCAAAACCCCACTCGACTTTTAAACGTATCTAATACGTATATCAAATTGATGGAAACGGTAGTATGCGTAAGATAAGAAGAGCATAATAATAAAGTTTTAACCCTGAAATGTTATGCAACTAACAATACTCTCGTGATATTTTGCATAAATTTATATTCACATTTTAATACTGTACAAAATCAATAAATTTTTAAGGTAAATACTGATGTAAAATAAAATCCTGTATTTACGTATCTTTACTTTTTTATTATTTTCCAAATTAATAGAGTATCAATAGGAAATATGACGTAATATAATAAATGTGTAATATATTTGTAATATGTTTTTTTTTCTAAAAAAATTGTAACGATTTTTTTATGAAATAAAGTGACGATAACTCTCACGATGTATCTTTGGACATTTTACATTTATATATGCAATTATAACCCATTTTAAATGGATTGTATTCGTAATGAGTAAAAAGCTTGCAATTGTAAAATGCATTGCCCACATAGTATTATCAGTATAATTTGTAATATTATATTTAAATAAATAAAGTCCTACAAAAGGTGCGCTCCTGAAAACACAATTTGCACATAATTCTCTGAAAAAAATTTTTTTCAACGTGTTTTATAAGTAGCAACTTATCCATTTCATGTATAAATTTATCAAATTAACCAATTCCATTTTGAAACAACAAAGAGCACCTAAAACATGACGTTTTGTACTCACGTAAGCTCAGAAGAAACACATGCATGCAATTTATCCATTTCATGTATCAAAATGTTTCTTAAATTACTCAATTCAATTTTGAAACAACAAACAGCACTTAAAACATGACTTCTTTTTTAATTTAATTTGATTAGGACTCCAAATTTACAATTTTCGATGGACCGTGAATATTACTGCTTCAAGTATTGTAGGATAATGAACGCAGTTATTTTGCTTTGACAGCATTGTATGCAGGTGTGAATACGAACATTCTATATTTATCTTAGTCACCAATTCACATTACAATTTTGAAACGCGATTTGCAAATGTATGAATGCAATTGTGTCATTTGTATTGCATAAATACATGGCGTAAGGTTTTTAGATTTACATGCTTTTGGGAACTGTTTTGACTTTTATTTAACGCAAGCTTTTTTTTCACTTTTAATTGTACTATATTTTCACACTTCTTTGATATAAATTTGTAACGCAACATGCACTTAAAATTTGCAAAAAATGACTGCTTTACTTTGATGTAAAAATTTGTACATGAGTATATGACATCACTCTCATTTTTTTTAGCTGTAGTAAAATTACAATGTACCTATAAACTGTTTTCATGAAAACTCGAAATCTGAATTATATGTATGTATATTTCCAATAATAATAATACAAGGATGTTTTTTAGCTGTAGTAAAATTTTTAGGATAAATAAACCAAAAAAGTTTAACATTCATTTATTTATTAATACATAAAAAAATACTTATAACTACAATAAATTCTACAAAAAAAAATACTATACTAAACAAATTATACAAAGATTTCTTACTCTAACATATACTAATTTAAAACTATTCACGGATCTAAAAGAAATTGACTAAACTACACTATAGATACTAATTTAAATATTTACATCTAAGTGCTCTAATGTACGCAGCACGTTTTCTGTTTTTACTATACTTATTCAAATTTTTTCTAACTGCTAATTAGCCTCAGCTAACTCCACAGTTAGTTGCTCAACGCGAGCTACTCCCTACACCTCACTGTTTGTGTATTCTGCAAAAATGTTATGTAACCATCTCACGCTCCTCGCCCTAAATTCTTGCAATCTCAAAGGGCCTTGCGTAAGATGTGTTGGTAGAGATGTTGCAAGGCCCTCCTGGTCATCATCCCATTGTATAAGGGATATATTCATCCCTACATATTGGATTTGGCGAAATGACGGTGGTAATAGCGGTTGTTGCGGTGTGGCAACAGCTGTTGCCCGTGTAATACTAGAAAAATAATAAATTACATTAGTAATGTGTTAGTCAATACATAAATCAGTAAATAAAAACTCATTTAATTAACGTATGCTTACTTTTCAAAATATCGTGAAAAATCCTCCTCATCACTGTCTCAGATAGATGAGAGGAATATTTTTATTTGAAGGTGTCGGGAGTGGTTCTGCAGGCTAGTAACTAAAACATGGTTGCACCAAGATATCTTGCAAAATATTTGTCTTTTTTTTCATTGATGGTTTACTTTTCTTGCTTGTTGAAGCCATCGTGACTACTAGGTAATGAATGAGTATTCACATAAAATTTTAACACTATATACACATAAATCTGTTAACGTAAATTGCTAACAAGTGGAAGTGGTTAGTAGAATGAACTGACCTACGCAAGCGAAGGGTGAAGATCTGTAATGAATACAACATAATCTAGGCATGAGAAAGTATTTCATATGATGTTAGCAAGATTAAGTTAATAGATATCCCCAGTAAACGCCCACTGAAGATAATAAAAAAAGTGAAATATCTGAACTGATACTCTTGTGAATACAATTGCAACGTAATCTAAAGGCAATGCTAAAGCATGTGAAGGTATTTCATGCAATATCAGCAAGACTAATGATAGGTGTTAATAGATATTCTCAGTAAAGACCAGTAATAATAATGAACAAAGTGCAATGTGTGCATCTGTCCGAACTGAGGTTCTTGCGAATACTATTGCAACGCAACCTAAAGGTAATGAATTAAAGCCTGTCAAAGTATCAAATTTAATTTAATTGTCATATAAGACATGTTTCTGTATGCTGCATAAAGTCAAATACAAGTTATAACAAGTCTGTGATATTTGACCTTGAATATGGGTTTATATGACTATATAAGCCAATAAAGAGCGTTTTTATACCAGTCAGTATATTGCACTCGTGACTAGAATTGTAATTGTAATTGTAAACCTGAAGTACTTCTATAGTTACTTAAATTATTAATTTTTAATTATCAGTTATAATAAATAAAATATTTGCTACAAGCCCATTACTGCATAATCGGCAGTGTGTGGTTTATATTTTTGCATTGTTGGACACAGTTTTGAAGGTAACTATGAGTAAGGTTATACCAACTAGTAGTGATATTGTTAATTGAACAAGACGTATTCCATTCTTGAAAACCAAAAATAAATTTCTGAAACATCCGTATAATTAACATTAATATTAAGTTACTGCAAGATATAATACAAAATAAAATTTATCTAGAGGCAAGTGAAAATTTCCTTAAACTCGAAAGTAATTTATTATTGTTAAAGGGCTATCTTGTTTGATTTAAACAGTTAAAGAACGCTTCAGAGAAAACAGGTAGTGGAATTATCAATGGTGTTAAAGATCGTACACGGAAATTGTTCTGTATTATAAGTGTATTCTGTATTATGTTGGTACTCTCTAGATTCATGTTTTATTGGTAGGTTACTTACAGGAATTATAGTTAATATAGCAAACATCAAAAACCCTCTTATATTTTTACAAAATGCATACAATAGTTTTGCTCGAAAGGTTAAAGTAATGCTAAGGCAAACGTCGCTAAAAGTGAATGTCCTTCTAATCTGCAATTTTATCCACCCTCACATTAAAGTTATCGAGTTGAAGACTTTGAAGCTGATGGAAAATGTACGTAAACATAAGGATATGCGTTTAGTAACGAAATGGAAGGGTCACTATGGTGCTCGTGCTTACATAGCAAAACCAAATTTTCATAGTTGTTCAATATTTGATAATGATATGCTTAACATTCAAATGAATAAACTAGAAGTATATTGCAATAAACTTATATATGCAGGATTCAGTGTTTTAAACGTTTCAAAAACTTTTTTATACAATTTTCATTACGGTTACACCCTACCCAAGTTTCATAATAATGCTAAGCGCTTGTACATGGATATATATATACGCCTTTTCAGTTCCCGATATCTATTAATGCATTAAAGAGGACATTGATAAATTGGATACATCTGATTATAGCCCCAACAACATCTTTGGAACTCCATTAGTAAATAAAAATGTCCCTGGCTTAATGAAAGATGAAAATCATGGCGCAATAATGTTGGAATTTGTAGGACTTCGTGCAAAAATGTATGCTTACGTGGTTGATGAAAAGTTGTAAAAAAATCAAAGGGTTCTACCCGCACAAGTGTCAAACAGATCACCATAAATGATTATAAACATGTTTTGTTTGATAGTGACGTAATAAGGCCTTGTCAGCATCTGACAAGATCAAAGAAACATGTGTTTACAATCAAACAGAATAAGGTGGTACTTAACCCTTGTAATGATAAAAGATTAGTAAATCTCAATTTCACTGATACTATTGCAGGAAGAACTATGGTACAGTAGTGATAAAATCTACAGGAAATAACTGAAGCGTTCTTTGATGGGGAAGTCCTCCTCCTAAAGCTATTTATTTGTGCTGAATATATTTCAATATATTGTTATTCCTGATGAGTATTTTTACTGGTATGCTATAAACTCAAAGTGTCCAAATGAAGTTTGATAAAAAGATTAAATTAGACAATAACATTAAAAGTTTTATGAAATTGTGTACCAATACAGGCGACAATTCATTAACTTTTGATGAAGTAGATAGGATCTTAGACGATATGAATGTACTTGGTGACACCGCTTAAAATGTACCTATACAATTTATTATGGGTTGATGATTCAACAAATGTTAAATCTACCTTAGAAAATATTGCTTACAAAGACACTTTATTTATTATAACTGAATGTATTGAGAAAGCGGCATATTATGCTAACTACAAGTGCCTCGATATTTTGATTGAAATATTATTAGAACAATATATCAACTATAAGTTTCAACCGTGGGAAAACGATGAGCACCACAAAATTTATTACTGGATACCAGATAACATCAGTAAAGGTGAAATAAATTCAAATTCCTACTTGGGATGGAGGTGTGGGCCAGATTCGAGGATATGCCCATCCAGTAATTTAAGTAATTATAGAAGTGCTTTTGGTTCACTTTATAAGATATTGAAATTTTAAAAACAAATGTAATATTTATATTTAAAAAATAAAATACAATTATCTTTTTGTGCGTTTTATTTAATCTAAGAGCTACATCCCTTCATACAAACTATATAACTAATATAAGTAATTTATTTCACAAATTACAAGTTAAATGTTATAAAACAATATCATCCTTATTGATCTTTCATCCAATCCCCACCACTTTATGAATAACTTATTAATCTTGGATCGAAGCACTTTTCCTACTAGGTACACATCAGGATAGTTTGTTTTCTGTAATTCATGTTCATAAAACCCTCCCAGTACAAGTTTTCCCTTCATGTCTTCCAGCATGTACGTAGTGGGGTTAGTAATGCGAACTTTCACAATCTTAAATAGTTCACTAGACCAATTGGGTGCGTATCCTTTGGCGAAAATACTTTTAAATTTACTGATTCGTACTATGTCACCCACAGAATATCGACTCCTATTGAATATTTTTATGTGAGTGTAAGCCTCTTGCTTTGTATGATTACCGACATCTTTGGGCTTCATTCCGATAGTTGTATGCTTAAGATTGTTATAATCCATGGTTATGGTATCAATTGTATCAATCCATTTGTATTTACTTTGTAGGCCGAATGACTTATATAGAGCAACCTTAATGGTTTTGATAACATGTTCCGCAATTACAGCCTTCTTTGTGATATAGGTGGAGTAATGGTTGACTCCATAACACCGCATTAGTTTAGTAAAATACTCATTGTAGAATTCTTTTCCTGCATCTGTCTTTTTTGAAGATTGCCTGCATAGCCTTGGTAACTTCTTGACCTGTTTTCGTTTTTAATCCTTCAGTCCATAAGTATTTCGAAAACCAGTCGATAACGACTAATATATACTTATAGTTGTTTGGCATATGTGTTAAATTCAGCCAAATCTGCTTGACAAAGATCATCAAAACCTCTAATTATTGAGCTCCTTCGTTTAAAATTTTTTCTTGCAGGTTTATGCAATTCGTTGACGAGTTGTAATTTTGACATGGTACTAATTTATCTACAATTTCTTTAAGTTGATATAGTTTTTGCTCCAACACTAGATAAGCGTTAGAGTTTCCTTTAAAAGCTTTCTGAACTGCTTGTAGACAAAAATCAAGATATTCTTTACTTATAGCATCACCATCTTCTTCCGGGTGCACCAACTGTGTCAAACGATTTCCATCCAAACTGAACCTTGTTGATAAATAGTATTGCTTAGTGATGGCATCTTGAGGATCTATGGGGCTGGCAACATTGCTGAGTCTCCTATTCTCGATTCAAATTGATTATCATCAATCTGTTTAAACTGAAGGGTTAATTTCTTGAAATGATACTGGACATGTAAACGTCCAAATGGTCATATTAGTTATGATATGTCGATATCAATGCATTCTCACTTATAGTGTTTAAAAAACGGCTGTTTCAATGTACCCCATCCTCATACAGTTCTTCTACAATTGATATTCATTCATTCACGTCACCTGTATTCCCAGTCAATTCTGCTCACAATACCTCTAGATCACGAATTAGTTCATGTACATCATTCCAATATTTATATTCAATCGGCCTGTTTGTTAATTCCTAAAAAAACATAGCTCCACCTCCCTTGGTTGTGTGTGATGACGATGATAGCAGGGGTTTGATTATTTGTGTATACTTTTTGCTGCGGCTCCCTCGAATTTGACCACTTACGTCATAATCTCGCCTTTTCAACATTAGTAGCTTCTAAAATACTTCTATAATCTCTTCTATCTTTTGAATTTGCTAGATTTAAATTGGGTTCATTCATAATAAGCAGATCATATACACCTGGAGTGCTTTTATACGTGACACCTTTAATAACCACGCCGTTTCCTTTAATTGTAACGGGAGTATTACCAATTGTCCATTTGTCAGTTTTGGTAACATATTGGGCTCCATAAGTATGATCAATTGCACCTTCAGAATCCCTCATAATTCGTTCAACGTATATACGAGGTAATTCATGATACTGCTCGAGAAATTCTTCTGAGATGGGTTCATTACGGGTAGTAAAATCATCTGTGACACTAAGACGTTCTTCTTCGAAAGAAGGATGGTGTACGAAGACCTGGAGGAGGATTTGTTTGAAAAAAACGGAAGCTGAGCTAGTGGGCTTCTTGAATCACCTAATGGAGTGAAGCCTGGAGCCCGTTGAACTTGAGCTAGCGGGCTAGTGGGGGTAGTATCGTGCTTTCTCGAAAATATGAATAGGGGTGGTTTTTTGGGTTTAACGCCAATGGGCTCCTTTTTAGGTGTTTTTTTATTTGGATTGGTTTTATTTACTATTTCAGTTAGAGCTTCTATTAGGGTTTTATAAGTACTTTCAAATGTTCTTTCATTATCATTGCGAGCAGTTTTAATACTGTTATACTTCTGCTGTATTATTTTACGAGCCTGAATAATTTTTTTCTTTAATATCATTTCCTTGTTATCTATTGTAGCAAAGCAGGTTTACTGAACAGATACCGGTTTACGTCGAACAGATCAGTACCTACTAAACTTCTGTAAGCAGTTTAAGGTATTATATATTCATCAAATCTTTTCCTATAGCGACCATTATTAACTTGAGCATCCTTGTTTATGACCATGAAACCAAACGGATCTACCCAGCACATTGAACACATGTCCCGAAATAATTTCATGCTTATGGTGGGACTTATATGATCCTTATACACATGTTTTAGGTTTAATTCATCTTGATCAAATAATATAATTAGATTCGGATTGTCACGAATTAATTGCTTTGGAATTGTACTGTAAGTTTGACCCAAATAGAAACAGTCAATATCGTTATGCCTACCCATAGAAAATTATGTCCTTATGTTATTTTGCTTTTCACAAGCGATATCATCGAAGATAAAAGTTGAGTTTGATTTTGCACAATTAGGTTCAATCACATCTTGATTATCACTGAAGGTAAAGCAACCTATATCCCCCATTGAAAGTAAGATTTCCTGTAAATGCTTGTACTTGTTTTGATTCAATGACTTAGAGTATATGTATACACTTTTCATCAAAGTCATGATTTTGAATTGAGGGTTTTTGTTTTTGAGCAACTACTTTCATCGTTAGTGGATGAAATAAAACTAAACGCATAATTTCAACATTTTTATTTGTATACTAGGCTATATTACAATAACTATAGCTTTTTCACTTCCCCAGTGAGTGGGCTGTACTGCACAATGGCGTCATGGAGTATAAGACCATAGACAACGTATCCATTATCGAAAGGTGTTAGAGATTTCCAATTTGATGTCTACTGTTGAGTTTTTTAAGGATTCATTTTGTCCAGCAGTCCATGACAAATACTGCACATGATATGAATTAGGAATAGTTATTTATCATCTTCACCATAGTAATTACATCGAAATTTCAAAAAATTGCGATAGGCAGGTATGCATTGGTTAGCACTAAAGTTCAAATGCATTGATTCATATGGATAATACTCAGATTTCATATGTACTTTAAGATTTCTGATGTTAATGTGATAAAAATTTTCGGCCCTTGCTGACTTTGTGTACCTTTTACCTTGTTGGAATGCAACAATTATCCAACGTCGTTTTTCCAGTTGCGTTTATGTTTTTATTGGGCATATGTCTGAGGTTGCCTGTTTTAAAGAAGGTAATTCATATAACTCCCATTGACGAAATGGAACAGTAATAAAAGTGTTAAGTATGGTACTTTTCATTGAATTTTATTTAAGGTTATTGAGACATCAACTTCACCATAGTATCAGTTTGTATCCCTTCTAGATCGAATTAAAACCAATTCTTGGCGCATATTCACGATTACCTGACAATAATCCTCCTTTATTCCAAATGTGTTGTTCAATGGTATGCATACTGTAAAAGATTTTTCTTCATTTTGTTCATCTTCATTCTTTGGTGACCATCCCAAATGGCTTAGTGATTTGCTTTTGCTTACTATATAAGAAATATATCCCTTAAGAGTAGATATTTTACCTCAATTTCTGTAAACATCCACGCTCTGACCACCTAACTCATAACGAATTTCTTCGAAAAGGAAGTTCGGGAAATAGTTGGTTAAGCTGCATGCTTTTCTTTCATCTTCTTTTTTGAGCTCAAGTTTACCATCTATGTACAGAAAACTATCATAAGTAGCCGTAATTAGATTTTGACTTTGAATTAAGATGCGTATTTCTTCGGAAGGTCCATATTTAGAAGATCCATACGGAAGACGAGTGTGAATATCTGATTTAATTATAGTATCATCAAAATGTACGTTTCGAAAGACGTTTAACGATTCTGCCATTGTGGGTGAGAACTTTTAGACCAATTGACGTTAAAAGTATTTCTCTGCAGATGTTAACCGCAATGAATATTGATGACTAATTAATGACTTGCTGTAGGGATGATGTCTTTTATATGAATTTTTGAAAGATGGAGTTGGTCCTGGATTAATTCTCATACCCATGTTCTTTTAGTTCTAAGCGTACTGTGAATGGTTCACTTTCACCAAAGTCTATTAATTCACCCTTTTGATTAGTCAAATTAATTGTTATATTACTATGTCAGTGTTTACTTCTAAATATCGTGAGTATTGCTTGGAGTTTTGTCTAGACGATAACCTGGTGGAACTGACACATCAATCTCATATAATACTTTAGCAGGTTCTCCGTTTCGACAAGATCCCTTTATAATGTTGCAGTCTACGTGTAGATTAGTGTGTTTAGGTATCTGCGTGTCTAACGCAGATGTATGTAAAATATTTGGTTCTAATATTTTAAACTCAAACCCTAGCATGCGGCCAATGCAATTTTCTTTTGTAAAATCGATCTCAAATGAAATGTTTATCTCACATTTAAGTGTATTGTTGTTCGTCTAATGATAAACTTTTCTGTGGGTACTTTAGATTTTAGATAATCGCTAATTTCATCTAACTCATATGCACCATGTGGAATATTAATCACTTGCAAATGAGCTGGATTTGTTCTAAAATAAAATCTATCGTTACCCGTATAAATGTTTCTAATGCTGTTGCAGCCCTAAAATCCAACCAATCCAATAAAGTATCGCTCTATCGATGGATAGAAGTTGTAGCTAGCTGTGTTACCAACACCTTCTAAACTGAATGTTATTGACATAACTGAAAAAAATTGATGTTGTGCTGATTATTTATATAAAAATTGTAGGCATAGGTGTCCGCGAATAATTGTATTAAGCTCTTGACCGTGGTTGTAATTATAATATATTTTACACCCCCGAAAGTAGTTAATCACTTCCATTAATGGTCGAAGATTACCGAAACTATCGTAATACCATACCTTTTTACCACGCTCTTTGTAGCAAACCCAGTGTGTACCTGGACCTCTTTGCATATCTAAGTTAATAATTCCAGATTCATTTTTCCGTGGTAATTTGAGCATGCTAAAAATATCCCTAAAGTACGGTACATTTTTGGTGTATATCCGTTAACGGTCTTTCGGGTACTAACTGTTAAAGCTGCAGTTCGTTCACCTAATGTTGCGTCTGATGATTTAAAGCGTTCCCAGGCTTTTTTTGTAAAATTTTATCCTCTTTATGTCTACTATCTAAATCTCTGTAATCTCTGTAACTGATATCGTGAAGTTTGCACTGAGCATCTAGTTGATTAATACCGGGGTCACCGCGTGCGAGCCGTTTTTCTAACTTTGTAACAGTACCGCAATACTGGTAACCTGGTAAATGCAATTCAAACGGAAGTTAATTGATTAGAGCATTCACTAAACCACCACCACCTGCACTCTTTCTCTTCTTAACTATGATTGTTTACCTGGATGGATAAAACGACGTATTTATACCTAAATTGAGAAAAACAAATCATAGTTATTTCTTTATTTAGTAAATGCTATACTTTAGATAATCAGGACGATAATATAATATTTCCATTAAACATACAGTGTTATGTGAATTAATATTATATTTAGCATTTATAATATCATCAATGTCTTTATAAATGTCATCATCACCACCACGAAATTCTTTCTCATGAAAACGACGGTAGTCAACAACTTGTTGTATGAACTTTTCATAAAAGCACATCAGATTGTAATGTTCAAGAAATTCCAATCTATAGCTTATTATATCCTTTAAATTGAATAGTTCTTCTATACTATGTGCAAGAACAGCAGTTGTAGTTTTATATCATAACAGCTTTCAAAATTCTGTCATGTCCTTTAATCAATTCCCAATTGTAATAAATACCAATATTGCTAGATAGAGATTCATAATGTTGATCATAGATTATATCTTCATCCTCGTTTACATTTGACCAATCAATTTTATTTTCAATTTCTTGGGATCGGAAAAATTGTAATTCTACATATGAATGCCATCTTAGAAGCTCATTCCATTCCTTCATTTCCAACACTACATTATCGCTTTGATCACAGTTAGCACACCCCATACGCACTACTGGTGCAAGCTAGAGGTGCGTACTGTATCCAATTTCTATATGTTTCGCATGATGAGTATCGTTCGATAGTTTATAATAAATACAATCGATAAAGTATTCATTAGCTGCTTGTTTATACACTTCAGATAAATCATATGACTGCCTGTCAGTGTTAAAAGAATAACCTTCATCATGTTTCTCTTCATTTTTACTGCTACTACAACCATCACTATTTTGACAGCACCAAAAACACAAGGTAAAATTATTATTCATATTGTTACTGCAACTATGTGGGGTATCCATATATAACGGTGAACTTCAGAGTTTGGATCGTTCCAGAAATTATGTTATTGCTGCCAACATTATAACGACTGTAGTTCCTTGCAATTGCACTAAGACTAAACGCTGTTTAAGAAATGATTTTAGTTAAATCATGTGGTGGGGTTGTGGCACTATATTAAATACAAAATGTTATATTTGTTGTTTTCCCGACTGCGCCCAAACTACTCATGAAGACATCCCTCGTCTTTAACTGCGTTTTACATTCTTCCATTCGAGTTTCTTCTTTCAAATACTCATAAAAGCGTTGAGGTAATATACATTTAAAATCATCCGTTTCCATCACTATACGTTCACCATTCTTAGTATTAATTACTGCCACATTAATCACTTTATACTTTCTTTGATATCTCGAGGTCACATGCACTTTTAAAAAGTTTGCAATATGTGCTTTGGTTTAACCCTGCTAATTCCATGTTTAACAATTACAAGTTTCTGTCTGACTGACACACTTCGCTGTGGTTTCTATCATAAAATTGTGTCCTTGACTTGAGTACCTATCACAACATGTTTAAAGTTGTTATATACTTTTAGTTTAGAAAGTTATTTCACCTGGACTCAATTTAGTCAATATAAGCACCATTTGACCTTGGTCGACTTTTTAGCATAGACACGCATTCTTCTTGTTTCCATGAATTGATTCTATTTCTATACTTCTAAGAAATGTCATACGATACCCCTACAGGTCAATAATCTTTGACCTTGATTACTCTATTTTTAGACTTCTAAGACTTGTAATGTGATGATGACATTGCAATTTCTATTTTTAGCTTTTGACCTTGGCATACAAGTTTCCTGCCAGAACGTTTGACTGCAGAATGACCTTGTAATATGATGATGATGATGACATTGCAATTTCTATTTTTAGCGAGCTCCAAAAATTTAAATTTCCCGCCGAAAGTTTGACCTTTAAGAGATCCAAAAGATTACATTTCTCACCACCAGAGGACGAGTGACCTTGAATTGGTTCACAACCGGCCCCTAATCATTACTCTTACCATTGAATACGTTTTGTAAAGAACTAAAAGCTACCGGAAAAGAGATTAGGCATTGATAACGGAATTCAGATTGACCACAAAACAGAGAAAGGAAAAATTGGCAACGTATTTCAGTATCTTAAAGAAATAGGAATTTTAAACGAATTATAGAATACACGAAATAAAGTAAATGGAACATTAGTGGCGTATCGATTGGCTAATTACATTGCAGTTATAGGTAATAAAATTTTAGTCCTTTAATGAACCAGTGACGCGAACACGTATACAGACACAGACACACTCAGGCACAAGCGCATCCACGCACGCATGCACGCAGGACATGAGCACGCATCCACGCATTTTTTATCAAATTTACAAATTAAAGTACTTTATAAAGGGCAATAAAGTACATTTTGTGAATATAGATGGAAAGAGCGAAGAGACTGATTAAAGATATTTAAATATCAAACATATTTCCTTAATAATTTTTTTTTTGTAGAGAACGCCATTTTTATCTATGTAAGTAGTCGTGTCAAAATGGAAAACAATTTACTTTTAATATAGGCCTGATATTTGGCAAATGAAGTGGAAGATGAATATGAATTGCGTACCGCACATAGGGAATGCTGTAGTACACTTATCTCTAACTAATATTAATATAAAATGTTTTGAATGTAATTTTCCATGTAACGGTGCGTTTTAATACAGTCTAAATTATTATTCGTTAAGATTTAATTTTGGAATAAAAATAGAAAATTTGTATTTAAAATTAACGGCAACCTCTTAACTCTTTTTAATTTTTATTCATCATAAACAATTTTATTCTGAGTAGCTAAACTTTAACATTACCTTTATTTAACATTCATTACGAATCACAGTATAATTATGCATAGTACTTCATTAAAATGTTAACAATATGTAACGGTGAATGCTTAATTGATTTAGGGACTTAATTACGGTTTTTGTTAGCGGAGTACAAGAAAAAAAAATTATCTTCACACTGTCCACATGCGAGATTATTTTGACGCGCTGGGTGTTGTGTGTGGAGCGTATTTTGGATGGTAAATGAACGTAAGGTTGCACGAGAACATTTGTTTGGTTGTACAGAATTTAAAATAGTGTAAACGTTACGCCACATAGTAAAGCGCTGTGTATCAACTAAAAGAGTATTTAGATGTTTTATGAAGATTTTGAAGTTGAGAGTATTAAATTTAATGGACAAGCAATCTTTGGTAAAACCCCTCTTGAGACAATAATGGTGAAATGCTACTGAATTTGCCAATGAGGTATTAAACTTGTTGTAAACTTGTAAGTGACTGAATTTATGATGTGTTGACGTTGTATTAAAGTGTAGAAAAGAATATGTGTGTATATTTTTGCTGGTATAAATGTCGTAACATTGTGTATTAAAAATTTAATGCATGCTCAAGGACAAATGGTGTTAGAATTTGATAAATTGTGCGAAAGAAAAAATCCCGCATATGGGAGATTTTCATAAAAACTTGAATATAAATCTTGACGTTATATGGAGTGAATTCGAATATTCGATTATAGTTTTTCCGAAGATTCATAAAGATGTTTGTAAAGAAATTCAACATGTCTACGTTTTTCTCGTTCCGTTTGTACCTGATTCCCTTTTCAGACTTTCCGCTCAGCACAGACGCGCAGTTGAGAGCATTTTTATTATAGGTTGATTGTGATTTTAGCACGAAAAATTTGATTACGTTGGGCAAAATGGTTAACCTCAGGTATTTGAGGGAGACACTCAGCAAAGAGCAATACTGAAGATTGCGCATGAGTATTTTGTAAGACGGTGTAACGATCTCTGCTGGTTTTATTTGTAAATCGTTAGTGACTCGATGCATATTCGGTGACTCCAAAAACCCATTCTGGGGATGAAGTATTTAAACACTTACAAACGAATTGGAATTACTAGTGAGTTTTCCAAGCATTTTTATGTGTTCGGGCAGTTTTAAAATCAAACAGCAAGCATCGAGTTAGAATTGTCATGTATTGCCACGCGATCTGAATAAATAATAAATATTAAATATTAACGAAGGCCTTGCTCATGTATTACAAAACTCTTATAACCATTCGCTTAAAATAAATGCAAATAAAACGTCCGCTATACTATTTGGACACAAAAAAGTTATACAGAAAATACAAAATAACATTAGTCTGCATATAGGCGATCAAACTGTTCCAATATCTGGGTTTACGGTTTACTGATGTTCTCACCTCTAGAACGCATGCTTACGGTTTTTATACTCTAATCACCATATTCTGAATACGAAACATAAAACAGTATTGTGCAACTCCACGACGGTGCACTATATGATATTATAATACAATACTCATTCTTTTTATTTTTATTTTTGTAGTTTTTTGAGTGTAATAGTATACTGTTATTACACACTTTTCTTCTTTTATTTTTCTTTTGGGTATGTTTAAATGCATCATGCAGATGTGCTGCATCATTTTTTTTGTCTTTGCTAAGCGGCTTCCGGGTGAAGAACAGTTAACCGACTGATAAACTGACCCTATGCATATTAATTTGTAAGTTCATACATTAAATAATCAATAAAAGCATTTATTATTATTATTATTATTATTATAATTATCTGAAAAGAAACCTAAAGTAATCCTTTAAGTAACAAAATGAAGGTGTGCAAGTATGTATAAATTAAGTTAAACACATTAATGTTTGTGATTTATGTACATGTGCGATTGTTGACAGTACTAAATCGATTGTATAAAAACATTTCAGAATTTCGATGTTCAAATGTAAGTAAACATATTCTGTGACATTTATTTTGAAAGGAATATGACAAATCCAACTCCCCAATTCTTATATTCGCGTAAGGTGTAAACAAACTCAGACATTTAAGTTAGCGAGTGGTGCATCAGACGAAATTAAGTATTTAATTGTGGCCGTTTAACAGTGACCAGTGTGGATACATATGAAGATTAATTACAACGGATCAATCTATTGTATACCACATTATACCGGACAAAAGACTGCAGAATTTTACTGTAAAAGTAATGTTAGATCTGTGAATGATACCAGTTTGATTATCTTTAGAGATATTATTGCTTATATGGTTAATTTCAGTCAAGTATTAAGAATAATCAATCTCTATTAACTGGTACTACTTCACTGTTCAAAATTACTGGGTTAGGACTTTTAGTGAAAAAAAACGATTTTCAAGCTACATTTCGTTTAATTAATTAAACTTCATCGGTCTGGAAGAAGCATTAGGAGTGTTAAGATTATCACTTAATTGTGTAATGAGCATTCATACCTCTTGAACCTGTTATTTTTAATACTAAATTTATAGTAGTAGTCGTATTAATTTATTATAAGGTTGGCATCTTGTTATGTATTGTCCTTACACATTAAATTATTAAAACAATTTCACAACTCCGACAGGTTAAAAATTATTAACAACGTACTAATTACTAAATCGTGTTTAAATGCTAAAATTAATTTTGAGTACAAAATTTCTGCACGATGTTCAAAATTAATTTTAGCATTTAAACACGATTTAGTAATTAATACGTTTTTCATTAAGATAAAGTCGGGCCGGCGAGAGGTGTCTTATGACTCATCTTTTAGTAAAGCATGGTTTAAGATTTAAAAAACGTATGTCGTTATTGGTTCATATAGTTAGTAATTTTGAATACCAACAAAACATCGTCAATGTTTTCTAGGTTATTTTCAAATTTAAGCTGCGCTGTCAAATTTAAATAAAATTAACGTTCAAATATCTCGGGATTTAGCATCCTAAAGGTCTTAAAAATCCCCATCCACTCGTAAAAATAAAGTCGAATTTCGTTTAAGATCTGTTCGCACTTATTCTGGCATGTACACCTAGTGTAGGTAGTCATATGATAAAAATATATTGTACAAGTGTAAACGATTATCAGAACCGAGACCGGGTCAACAAAATTTCGTTTTGGATCTGTTTTACGATTTAATTATATCAATAATTTTCAATAAGGAACGAATTAGCTAGCAGTAGGCAGTGCCGAATGAAGTGCGAAAAGTTTGGTTAATTGCGGAGGATCGTTTTTAGCCGACAGATCTCATTGCATTAAAAGAGTCAAGACTAATTTGGTTATCGAAGCCACTTATAAATAACTGATTTTGTCACAAATAAATACACTGTATTGGATGTTAAAAATGAGATTTATTATTAGTTAATAATAACTTAGCCCCCCGTTATCGCGTTCTATCTCGAAATAATGCAGTATATTCATTAACATTACTTGAGTTTGGCTTTTCAAAGATTTACCTTTTAATGACATTATTATTTGCTGCAAAAGAAATGAATGCATTAAATCAATTGGAAATACATTTTGCATTACCTCGTAATAGTGAATATTAATAATAATAATTTTGAAAAAAACTGTTGCTTATAAATGCAATGGAAACTAATAAATTACGAAGCAAAAGGTAAATTGTTATAACTACAAAACACGATGCAATTATACGAAACGAAATACGAAGAATAATTTGAGGTTAAATAGCCAAGAAGACATCTGACAGCATCATGCGCTTTGACTTTAGATTCGACATACGTTTTTTAGTCCTGCATTTAAAATATATAGCAGACGTATAAATTATAACCCGTCTTTCTTTAAGTGGGAACTTCGCACTAAGATAAAGGGAAACAGATGTACTTCACAGTAATAATTATATCCCCATTCTCGAGTCCGCCATGAGACACCTCTCCCCGGCGCTACGATACAATACTTAGCTAATTAGATATTAGGTACAAGATAGTTAATACATTTTAAGGTGTTGGAATTGTGAAATTCTTTTAACAATTTAATATGTAAGGACAATGCGTAACAAGATGCCAACCTCATAATAAATTAATATGACTACTACTATAAATTTAGTACTAAAAATAACTGGTTTAAGAGGTATGAATGCTCATTACACAATTAAGTAATTATCTTAACACTCGTAATGTTTCTTCCAGCCTGATGAGGTTTAATTAATTAAACGAAACGTAGCTTGAATATCGTTTTTTTTTTCACTAAAGGTCATAACCCAGTAATTTTGAAGAGTAAAGTAATTAATTAATGACTGTAAATAAGAAATACAACTATATTAACTGGTATTATACGTTTAGATTATAAGATTTGGGGATTTTAATTTATAAGGATTACTTTTTGTATATGATGCTTCTCGGAAGCAATGTTTGTAAATATTTTTGAATGATTGGTAATACAGATCCATTACTTAACTACTTTCTTTGCATCGTTTTAGAGTAATCAATTAGTTGTTATCTTGGTTCTATGATTGATCTGAGAATTGTTTATTTTGAGTCAGATCGATCTCGAAATTTAGTTATTTGGAATTCTTTTATAGTTATTAAATACAGAACACTGATACGAAGATATTTATTAAGCATAAATTTCAGATTTGAATTATTACAATTCAATCGTATTGGTGAACGTTTAGATACCTTTTTAAAGATAAAGAATTCAAGTAATATTTGACAGTAAATATATGATTAATGTACCACGCACTGATCTTTCCGTCTTTAATATCTTTTTCTGTAAATACAAATTAATGTTTGTTACATACATAAAGGTATGGCCGCCACCAAAAGTGAAGGATGTACCGTAACAACTAATGGGAATAATGCCGGAATCTCAATCGGTCGGTTAGGCACTTGGATACATGGGCGTGTGGAGGGCGTGGAAACACATAAAATGATAAAAGGACGCCACTTGATTTATATTTATGTCACCCTTAGACCAACAAAGGGCTATGACACAACAGAGGTACGCGACAGTTGAAAAAATATGGCGGGCGCAGTTGAGGAGGAGAATATGTCCGGGTAGAAATTAAACCCCAATCCGCAGTAATAAAGAAAACAACTACAGGTAGTTTAACACAAATCGGTTTAATTCTTGGAAAAAAAATTAATAACCCAAACCTAAAATATAGTTAACTAAGTCTCTATAAAGTCCCACTAGTGTAGATATACAGTGTGTATCCGCCAAATGGAATAAATTGGATAATAAATAATTGGGGGGTGTGCAAAGAAACGCTCGAACACGTCTATCGGTACTTTAAGTAGCGCATTCTTTTCAACAAAAACTTTCTATACAGGGTGGGTCGTGTAGATCGTGTAACAGTTGCCTATATCAACTTTCCTATTTTAGATGCAACACCCTGTATATTATTCAATATTTGGATTCTTCGGAAAATTCTAGACATACTCTATGTACAATGTTCTATACCCATCTTTCGGAAATATTAAGTATTTTCATGTTTATTGCAAAAATTAACATTAACAAAAGAATATTATTTGATTAGAGGAATTCGCTACAACACCCTGAAAAACTAATAAGTAATACTGTTTATTTCTTGATAATTGCTTTCAATGTAGATGTTCAAAATGCTCGCCGCGAAGGTCTGGGAAACTTAATCTTAAATAGAAATTTCTTCTAACGTTACTCAAAATCTCTGGCGCGACCGATCTAATCGCAGGCGTTATTCATCTTCTTAATTCAATAAAGTGAAGGGGTTTAGTTTTGTATACAACACTTTTGAAATATCCCCATAAGAAAAAATCTAATGACGTCAGGTCAGAGGATGGTGCTATCCATTCCACCGATCCTCGCCTCCCAATTCACTAATTTGGAAATATTCAGTTGAGGTACTGCCGGACATTGCTTTGTTAATGTCGCGGTGCTCCATCTTGATGAAACCAATCATATTCGCTGGAACTTGTGGGTTTAATGAATCAGGATATAAGTTTATCAAAGCTGGCACGACATTATTTTGGAGCAGAGCTAAATAATTATCACTATCCAAACTGCCATCAATGAAAAAAGGACCTATGATATGATCTCGAACAATTCCTGTCCAAACACTAACCTTTTCAGGATATTGCTATGTTCTTCTCTCATCCAGTGAGGATTTTCCCTAGACCAATAGCGGCAATTTTGGGGATTAGCATGACCGTGAAGTGTAAAGGTGCACTCATCAGAAAACAAAACATGTTCTAATTGGATAACATTGTTATGTAACATTGCCATCGCTTGTTCACAAAAATACGTTCTCCCATCAAAATCGTCTTCCATGAGATACTGAGTTGTATCATTTTATAGGGATGCATTTTATTTTCTTTTAATATTCGAATAATCGATGAATGGCTTACATCGAACATTAGGGCTGCTTTTTGACTAGAATACAACAATTTGGTACCATCACTTGTTGCATTGGCAGCTCCTTTTTTTATCTGCCTTACGTGTCCAAGCTCGCGAAACTGCTTTTCTGTTTTACTAATTTTCCCTTGGATGTAGGCAGCAAATTTGGAAATTTTTCATGAAATAAGCAAGCAACTACCATCTGCGTCTAGGTGTTATCTCCACAACCAATCATCTGTAGAATTGTTGTTTTGTGCATTCTGTTAACCGAACCATTTTTTTTTTGATATGCAGTTGACGAAATTCAAACGACACTGGCAACAACTGTTATGCTGACAGACAACAATTTTCTATGTCCAGGCGTTTTAAACAAAAGTGAACAAAACCATTTATAGATTTTTTTATTTCATATCAGTAAAAAGGAACGCTGAAATGGTTTTTGCTCACTTTCTCATTATCAAGACCTAAATGGGAAGTAAGGATTGAGTGTGTTGTAATGAATTTCTGTAATCAAATAATTTTCTTTTAATGTTAATTTTTGCAATAAATCTGAAAACACTTAATGCTTCCGAAACAGTTGAAGATAGCTATACGACATTGTACGTGATATGTCTAGAATTTTCTGAACAATCCAAAAATTGAATAATATACAGGGTGTTGAAATTAAAATAGGAAAGTTGCTATTGGCCACTGTATAAAAAGTTTTTGATGAAAAAAATGGGCAACTAAAAATTCCAATCGACGTGTCTGACCTCCATTTATTTGTTATCGAATTTGTGCCATTTCGCTGATACACACTGTATAATTGTATCAGCTATAAAGGGTAATCATATTAAAACAACCGGTATCATAAATCTGGATAACTTCTTTTTAGTAAACAAACCGAGAACTCTTATCGTTACACAATGATTTAACTAACCGTTGTAGCAGTACCACACTCGCTTTTCTTTCTAATGCTACCCTTAAAAATAAAAAAAAATTAATCATAAATTACCCCACAATAAAAAAAATCTTTTATGCACTGTTCAACATCCAGCGTTGACCCTAGAAACTAAATACACAACACAATGAAAGTAAAATATATAATAAAACTGTGGTTTTAAGAAGAACTCTCCTTAATACTGGCGTATAAGTTTTAATTCAACCGAAACACAACCTAACTCAGATATAAATAACCAAAATATTTCAGCCAGATGTTACCCATGGCGTTTTTCTTAAGTACAAAAGGAGAAAAAATTTAAAAGCGATTAACGAAAATCACTGGACGTAAAGCATAAGTTTTCAAGCAACAAAAAAAATTGGTAGTCGGCTACTACTACTATAAGCAAAGATTAGAAGCATAAACTAGAATCCTTATAATTGCACAGTGAAACTCTAAACAATAGGTATAACCTTTGTGGCTGAAAGCCGCAATACTTATAATCGTGAATAATTAATAGCTTCCTTGTTATGATTACATTAGAATGTATAATTAAAGCTTAAATAGTTATACATAGCAAGTGAGAAACATAGAGCGTACACCAAACATTTAACTCGGTAAGTAACTATGCAATTGTGACATAGTTCACCCTTTCAGTTTACAAAAGCACAAGTGTTAAAATCAGACGTAGAGCACTCTGTATAACAACTGCCGAATTACAAGTGCAATGTTCAGATCTAAATAAGTAATACCTTTAAAGCAGTGTGTGAAAAAATTTTGAACATTTATAGTTAATGCTCATTAAATTAGTGTAACATTGAAGCTAGATTAGCAACTGTAAAAGCGAGCACCTGAGTAAGTATGAATTGGTTAATTACTACTAAATCTTAACTAAAAAGTTAGGATTACAGGTACATAACCTCGTTAGACGTAACAAAATCCAAAGTCACAACTAAATGTAGTTGCACTCACAACTAAGAAAACGGTGCTAAGCTTGCGACTGTAAATCGTCTAGAGACGAGCCGCGTTTAAAGTACTTAGAAATTTAACTGAAGCGATTATCTATATATCCAGGGCTACGTCATGAATTATTCAAAATAAAGATCCACCAGTACGTTATTTGTCTGTTGAAGTACCCTAGTATCTTACTTGGTCCAAACCTGTATCCGTTTAATGAGAGAACGAGCCGATTGTGGAGTAACCATTTGAGTTGTCTTCGAACTGGCTGTCAGAAACCATTGCTTAGTATTTAGGAAGAAACGCTAATCATATACAGATGGAGGGTCCGTCACAGTAGTAATCTGAAGAATCGAGGAAGGGTAACACCAAATCTCCTCTGAAGACGACAACATGTGTAGTTATTAAGAAACATTTTAAATCTGTAATAAAACGAAACTAAAGTATTTATTTGGTTAGTATAGATCTTTAAGCATAAAGTTTTCAGATGTAAAACCAGCACACTGCCGTATTGTAACTACACAATTGTAATCATTACAGAAAATTTACCAAATTTTCTGATTTCTTAAAATGTGCAATCTGCAATAAGACCAAAAGAATGTCACCTGCTACCTTTAACCAATAAAAAAACCGGCATAGAAAATTCTTAATTTTTTTAAAGAATGTAAGGAAATTAAATTAACACGTTACATGTTCTTATGGGTGACAATTAATAGACCGGAGTATTATTTTTCAAAATTGGGCAATATTTATTTCAGAATGTTCATGACGGTCATAAATATTAATTGGAATGTATCCAGTTGTATCGACGCGCATTTAGTTTTAACGAAATTTAACGTACTCTGTTAAAGTGAAACTGTGATTGAATTTAAGCTTTATACCTATGGTTTTATTGAGCAGGCTACAATTCTATTTTCCAAAATAGGATTAACTTAACCCCTCGCTTCAGACTATTTATTTTAGAAAAATTAAGATGGTGGTGGCGCCTAGAGAAGTTTTTTCGGACCGAGTGTTGTTATTTGTGGATTTGTGTAAGGTGTTTGAAAGCATATTTCAATCATTTTACGTCTTATGTCGACCCCTCCCATTTTCACTGAAGTTGGGTTGACATCCCGCTTATCTTGGTAGGCCTACACTACGCCTAGTGGGGTTTGCTCGTGTAACACTGTTTCAGCATAAACTCTCAGTAGACGGGATAACAGATAGAACGGGGTTTTCTTTACTGCTGAGTGGTCGGGGATGGGTATAATATTACTTAATTTTGCGCACGTTAAGATAGCTTACCATACATGTGATTGGGTGGGTGTGTGTTTGGGTAGGTGGGTGCGTACGTGCGTCCATGCGTGTGTATGTACACCATAACTTTCGAAGGACTTAACATATCAACTTGTTGGCACACATATAGATGTCAACTACCCAAAGTGACTGTCTTTGGTCAGTGGGGTATGGTGAAAGGGGTAAAATTGGGTGGTAAGTATCCCTTTTGCAAATTTTTCTTTTTTTTAGGTTTTTTCTTTTAATACGCGATTAGTGGTATAATTGTGAGTATTTTTTGCCCCTATAATTTTTCTGTACAACAAATGGTTTACAATATATTAGCAAAAAACCGTTACTATAATAAACCGGTTTTTCCTTAATTCTCCGGAACTACTTAACATATTCAAAATTTTATCATTTTCGAAGTATTTCCAAAAAAATCAATTTTGGAACCCGTCCACACGATTTCTTTGAAGTTGGTGTTAGATAAAAAATCAAGTTTCTGATCGAAAAGCATTCTTGTAATTTTTTTCTAAAGTTAATCGTTTTCGAGTTATTTACAAAAAAAACCATTTCTTGATGTGGAAGTATTGATACAATTTGCGGTAACGCAAGCTTGCTAACTCCTCTGCGTCTGCACTAAGATTGATTCTCGCGAATAATTCACTTTCCCCCACATTGAATTCGGTCTCCGTATATCTTAATTAACCAATCACAAAAAATATTACTTAGATGTTTAATGCGCGCCAAAAACGAGCTAAACTCGAAAGCCGGTGGGAACATTGCATCACTAAAAAAAACAAGCGGGTTGTTTGGAATGTAATTGATATCCTATTAGTTGATGATTTCATTACGATGCTAGCCCATAACGCCTCGTATCTAAAAGCGAAACTCTTTGTTTAAGATCAAAATTTTTGTCGAGAAACTTCCGATAGTCCGTCGCGTACAACGTTTTAGAAACTGCGAAATATGCTTTTCTACACTATATTTGAGTATAAAATAACAACTTTAGATACGACCCGTAATTTTCCACTGATATAATTAACAAGATTTATGGAAAATACAAACTGCTACTACTTACAAAACTAATTACTTCTTAACAAAACTAGAAAACGGTTCCCTCGGTTTACCGATGTTGATATATAAACCATCTTTTGCTTTAAAACTCCAATCTGTTTCTAAGTAAACAAACCAATATTCATGTTTCATTATCAAGTAGGGTCTCACGTGTAAAAATTTCGGATTAGTTCCAAATACGTGCAGACACGTTAAAATACAAAAGCTTCCAAAAATTTATGGATCAACACGTTCAGCATTCCTGAACTATACTATATTTGAGATGTCCGATAATAATGAGTAACTTACAGTTTCGAAACTAATGATGAATACTCGCTACAATCACAATCATGTGACAACACACTTCAGGATGTTAAGAATATTAGAGAGTGGGTAAAAATTATATAAATACTAATTTGAAAGGATTTATATTAATATCTATCTTTTTTAAAAAATGAATGATTTTACATGTTTTATGTAGTTTTGAAATTTTGGATTTTTATTCATTTGACTTCGGGCAATTCAACTAAAATTTCGACGCAAAAATGTTCTAGATGATTTTCAAAATGCTGAAAACGTGTTTTTCACGAAAGAATAAAAAAGTGGAAATTAGTTGGCACACCTATGGAAACAATTTTGGAATTAATGTTTGCATTTTCTACTATTTGCTACTATATTGCGAGTTTCAAAATATTTAACAGACATCCCTTAAGTAATCCATAAGTTCATTTACGAAAAAATGCTCAAAATAGACTTTAAATTTAGAGAACGTAACAATGCTTGAACATCTGACAAAAATTTTCTTCACGATTTTTATTTAATATTTAGGGCTAATAAAGAGCATTTTTTCGATAAACCTTCTTTAACTACATTTTATAAGGAAACAAACAATAAACAAGAAACAATTTTCTTATTCGCAATTAATCTAAGATATCGACACGTTCATTTTTATTTTTTGTTGCGGTTCTTTTAATGGTAAATGCATGTACACAGGGTGACCCAAAAACAACTTACGACTAACTTCATTTTTCCAAATAGAAACACTTATTTTTAATTTTATTTTTGAATTCTGTATCGAATATCTAAGTATATTTTATGTAGCATACCTACACTCAACAGTTATCGAGAAATTTGCTTCTGAACGTATCAGTAACCAAGTCGATGATTTATTTGGTAGGTTTGTTTATTTATTTCTATAGAAATGGTATTTTTAACACAATATTCCAATAATATTGACATTCGCATATCTGTCAGTTTTGATATTACTTAAAGAAGGTTTAATGTGAATTAAAGGTTATATTAGGTACAATGCGTTTATCCACAACCCAGAGCATTGAAATTCTTATGATGATTAGATATGGTAATAGAGTGCGAACACAACAGGAGGTGTGTGTGTGTTATTTAATAACAAATATCCGGATAGACTAATAAACCAATCGATAGTTAGCAAAATTGAAAGAAAATTTCGAGATACTGGCTTTGTGGAAGATACGCTGAAGGCTGGACGTTCTGCGATCAATAAGAATAAAAAGTGAATGTTTTACTAGCTGCACAAGAAAATCGACATAGTAGCATTCGGCAAATTAGTAGCGCTTACGATATTCCTACTTCATCTGTACATAAGGTTTTAAAATCAGAGAAATGCATCTGTATAAAATATATCTTGTACAAGACTTAAATGAAGACGACCCAGACCTACGAATGCAATTCTGTCAAATCCTTATGGGTGTGTGCCACAATTTCCCCCGCCACGTTGAAAATCCCACATGGATGAGAGAACGCCATACCCTATATCCCGAAAAAATTAATGTTTGGGCAGGGATTATCCCCAGTCTAAGAGCTTCATTTCCCAGTCCTAATAATCCAATAACGTATGAAGAAAATGTATGCTTCCAGTAAGATAGTGCACCACCGCATTGTGCAGCTCAGGTTAGACAATATCTCGATGACGTAACATTTCCCAACAGATGGATTGGAAGGCGTGGATCTGTTGAATGGCCACCCAGGTTCCCGGATCTTAATCTTGTGGGGCCATCTAAGAAATGTTGTGTACAAAACTAGACCTGAAACGATTGATGACTTAAAAACTAGAAGCAGAATAGAATGCGCTAATATTAGTTCAGAAATAATAAATATGGTTCACCAAGATTTTATCCACCGTTTGGAATACTGCCATGCACAAGAAGGAATCAATTTGAACATTTAATTTAGTTGATACCTATTGACCTTACTTATTAAACACCGTAGAGTGGGGATACTTTAAATAACGGGTATATTTGATTATAACTTTGCCTTAATACAAAAGAGCTTCTTACGTTAGTTTTCGAACGTGATTCATTCCTCCCACTCAGGTTTACACTCGCATGGTTTTGTCAGCGAAATTCGGTGAGCACTCAATTCAGTTGACTGCCGAACGTAGAACAAGCGCGATATAAGGTGAATTATTATTTTGTGTGATTTTTCTGACTGAAATAGCTTTCCTGCTGCAAAGGTAAGATTTAAATAATTTTTAATGTCTTTGATTTTATGCTTTTGTTTGAGTATTAATGCAACTGCTTACATAATTAAATCAGTCATATATATATATATATATATATATATATATATATATATATATATATATATATATATAGAGAGAGAGAGAGAGAGAGAGAGAGAGAGTGTGGTGTAATAATTATATTTAATGACAGTGGTAACTTTGATAGGGGGCATGGGGTAACATTGATCACACGTTTTCTTTCCGCAGATGCCTCGTAAACACAAAAGAATACCTGGATCTCGTCGTTATGCGGATTATTTGCCAGAAAGTTTGGAAAAGGCCCTTGAAGAAATAGCCAATGGGAGTTTAAGCATTCGAGCAGCATCCGACCAGTACAAAATTCCATTTGGCACTTTGTATAATAAATTCAAAGGACAGCATGGACGAAAACCTGGACGGCCTCCAGTATTAGTCACGAGGAGGAGCAATCGATTATTTAGGCAGTAGCAAAATGCGGAGACTGGTGCTTTCCTCTAACCCTATTCGATATACGCATGATGGCCAAATACTATTTAGATAGAAAAGGTGTTGTTATTACCAGGTTCAAAAATAATATACCTGGAGCGGACTGGGCATATAATTTGCTCGAAAGGAACAAAAACGTTTATGGGCAAAGAGTGGCAACTAACATTAAGAGAAGCAGAGCTGCAGTTTCAAAAGAAACTTTAGGACAGTTTTTCGATAATATAGAAAACGTTATTAACCCCCCCCCCCTGCATCAAATATATTTAATTATGATGAGTCGAACCTTGCGGATGATCCAGGGAAGAAAAAGTGCTTATACAGAAGGGGGGTTAAGTATCTCGAAAAAGTTTTGAATCATTCGAAAAGTAGTACAACAATAATGGTTTGAGGCTCTGCAGATTGTACGCTGTTGCCACTCTATGTCATATATAAAAATCATCATTTATATGACACATGGAAAGAGAATGGCCCTGTGGAACATCCATGTTGTACAAAGGCTTGTTGCAATCAAGGAACACGTTACAACCGCACCTTAAGTGTATGGTTAGACGATGAAACTTTTAGGGACTGGTTTAAGATGGTATGTCCTCCACATGCTAAACGTTTAGAAGGCAGGAAAGCATTGATAGGCGCATATGGACCCCGAGGTACTACAACTTTGCAATGAAAGCGACATTGATTTTGTATGCTTAGTCGCCAACTCGACACATTTGTGTCAGCCATTGGACGTGACATTCTGCCGCCCAATGAAGATAGCTTGGCGTCCGAATGGAAGCTTCAAAACTTGCGGCTAAATACAGTGCCCAAAAACATGTTTCCCGCCTTGCTCAATAAATGTTTGGTTAGATTAAACAAGAGGCTATTAAAAGAGATTTTAAAAGTGGATTTCAGGATTGTTCCCACTTAATCGAAACCAAGTTCTTCAGAAACTCTCTGATAAGGAAACAAAGAATCCAGGTGAAATGGTAGAGTCTGCTTTAACAAGTCTTCTAAAAGAACAAACATTTGGCGGGCCTAGCCGTCTGCAGAGGAAGAAGAAACGACTCGCTGTTCCACCAGGATGCAGTGTCGCTACATATAGCGGAAATGAAATTGATTTCCCCAATTATGATGACAAGGAAAATGAAAATGAATCATCTTTGGTTGAGGCAGCCGAGATCGACAATGACGATAGTGAAACAGACGAGAATAACAGAAATTTACAGGTGAGGCAATTTCTCTTAGCTAAATTTCTTACTGAAAGTGGAAAGAAAACATATCAATATGTGTGTCAGATTGTCGAGATTGAGAGCGACATCACAGTTGTAGGCTTCAAATCAGTAGATAAAAATAAATCAAAATTTAGACGAGTGCTTAATGATATCGCAGAAATTAATGAAGAGGAGATTCTAGAGATATTGCCGCCACCAAGTTAAGAATTAGATAAAGATGAAAACATAATTTACACTTTCAACGGAAGTATTAATGTGCTTGAATTGGCTGTAAGTGTTAAGTAAAAATAAATCATTTATACCTACTTGTTATCGTTTTTATAGCTTAAGATAAATAGGTATTTTCATAAAAATTGTTTTGTTTCAAACGATTTTTTTGTAATTGTCGTCAGGTTAAAACAAATACTTTCATAAATATATATATATATATATATATATATATATATATATATATATATATATATATACTATTTAAGTTGTCCTTGCATATTCTATGAAATAAAGTTTATTTTTTAAATTTTGGGTTGATCATTGTTCCCCCACCTTCTATATTTGGCTATAAAAGTTAAAATAAAAAGAATTCTTTTTTTTAAAACGCAGTTATTTAAAACGCTGGGGATACTTTAGAATTTCGTTGAAAAAACAGGGGTGATCAAAGTATCCCCACTTTCAGTATAACTTTGATCAAGGAGTTTTTTATTTTTTACTCGAAAGCTACTGTATTTTTTTTCTTCATATTTCAGTAATCGGTAGAATACCAAAAACCGATATTACAGTTTTTTTTTGTTAATTTTTATCTTTACAAACAAAAAAGTTATTTAACTTTAAAGAAAAAAAAATGATCACAGTATCCCCATTCTACGGTACTATGAGTTTCTATTTGAAAAAATGATGCTGATGGTCGTAACTTGTTTTTGGGTCACCCTGTATACATGCATTTAACATGAAAAGAACCGCAATAAAAAATAAGAATCGACGTGTCCATGCGTTTTTGCAAAAAAGAAACACCTGATTTTTAATAGAATTTATTCCATACTTTATGTACACACTGTATATTAAGTAAATTAAGAATGGTTGCTTGTATAAGCTGAAAACCCTGAAAAACTTAAACAATTTTAAGTGAAAAATTCAGTTTGAAAACTGAATTCGAAAACTGAATTTATATACTTAAGAAAACATACTATCGGCCTTTGGTATCAATTTTCTCTAAAATTTCTCTACATAAGATTTTTTGTGTTAAAACTCATTACTTATTCATAATATGATAAAATCTTGGTTTTCACTTCCTTGTGTAAAACGTAAGAGAAGCAAGTGTTTAAATTTAATTAATTAGGCACAATTTGTTTCAGAGAGTGGGATGTGACCTAAGGATAGGATCGACCCTTCAGGTAGATTCTTGCGGAAATTGCGGTGGCGATGGTTCCTCTTGTACTCAACCACTTTATCATTGGACCCTAAAATCTGTGTCTTTGTGCTCGGTTACCTGCGGTGGCGGTAAAAATGATATAACCAATAATTTTAATCCATTAATCCTTTAAACATTTTTGTTTAGGTTATAAAATGTCTCGACCAGTTTGTCAAAATATATTAACAGGAGTAGAAGTTGAGGAACAATTATGTAACGATTCGTTAAAGCCGGATACGACTGTTGTTGAATGTAATATTCACAATTGCCCGCCGAGGTAAGTTTCAGTTTTGCATTTTAATTTTTGGTTTATCCTTAAATTGCTCTCCTTTAAAGTGGTTGTCTTTGAAATTATAGGTGGCACACGACTGATTGGGGTGCGTGCTCGGCGACTTGTGGTGGAGGCTCTCGGCTCCGGCAAGTCTACTGCGTTGAAGATCGTGGAAATAAAACCAAAGTTAAGGTAAAGCTAATTTTTATTGTCTTAAATCGATTTTGTGGGCAAAATAAAATTGAGACACGAAACTTGTTGTATCTGGAAATAATTGGAAAGAGATTTCTTAAGGATACCAAAGGGAACAATAAAATTCTTAGCCTGCAAAATTAATCAATAAAGGTTATTGAAAAGGTTCGCTATTTCACAGGCTTTCCTTCTTTTAGAGCGAACATGATTGCTGTGAGCGTTTGATGAAGGTATTTTCTTTTATAGATTTTATGATATAATTAAAATTATATGAGAAACCTTATTGGTTATTTAAAATGAGCACCTACATCATTTGCCTTCATCAGAGTATTCAAACTCAATCTACCATAAACCTAAATATTTGCTTTAAAGTATATTATTATTGTACTTTAGGTTGTTTAATTTGATCGCAAGCGCATTTTATTATAGTTATGCCACATACCACATAAACTTATTGATCGAGCTATTTTTAGCAAATCACATCTAATAGAAACGCACTCTGCATAATTTAATCACAATTTCAGAGTGCAAGTTAGATAACACACTACTTTAATACTTTTTATTTTTGTGTACGCGGTGCATGCATAAACGCTTACGACTATTAAACATTTCCCGCAAACAAATTAGGGACATCCTTACCACTGCCCACATGTTCTATTGAATATTCTGAACAACATATTTCCTTCACTTCTTACGTACTGGTGGTGTTCTAAACATTTGCAATATTCTTGCACGCAAGAAAAAACTTACACAGGTACCTTGTTAAAGCCATCTGTCTACATTACACAAGCATAGGTTACACATTACAGCGGATTTTTTTTAAGAATTGTAACTTTCAACATTTTCTTTGACAAAATTATTTACAAGCTTTCAGATAGAAACTCTGTCCTTCATCAGGCGTAATATCAAATTGAAAATATTGACAAGGTAACAGCAAAGTAACAAATATGATAATGTATAACTAGATTAGAGTATTAAAATTAAATCAGTGTTGTAAACTGTATAACTTTCAATTCTTAAAATGGACACCCATGTATCAGACAGTTCATGTTCATTATCCTTGTTCAAGTTGTTAGGCTGTTTCAGAATTTCAATAGCTTCTCGAATTTTTCTTCTATGCCAATTCCCATCCTTAGACAGAATTATTGTGTCGTTCATATTCTGTATTGTCAAAAGTGTTTTAACGCATGTTCAGCAATTGCTGATTTAGTAGGATGAAGTAAGCGTAAGTGTCTTTTGTATTCTGTTAACCTGCTGTTGGTGCTTCTTCCAGTTTCACCACTGTAAACTACTACCGCATAGTACTTCCTAAACACTATATTTATCTAATCGTATTTGGTGTTTTGCAGAATTCAGAAGATTTCGAATTTTGATACATCTTTTGTAAGGTGATTTGCGAGCCACTGTACATACTTATGGTGGATATAGGTTACACCTATACCATTAACGAATGACTATTAAAATTGAGTGATACAGCCTAATTACGGAAATAAAAAATCAATATCACCCTATATCTTCTCTACTGTTCGACGGATTTACTTCAATTTTTATTAATACCAACTTTTTCAGGTAGAAAAAAATCAAATTCTGGGACGGTAATTTATAAAAGTTCCATAAGTTCTCGGATAGATGAATAAAATGAAGTCATGAACTAGTTTGGCACACTTGACAGTTCAGCATTGGATCGAATCTTTTTGAGCTAAAGTAAATTCACCAACGCTATATCCACGAACTGTTTAATTTATTTATTTGCTAATTTTAACAACATTGTTCGTTCATTCGCAACGCGCTGGCTACAAAAAATAAACTAAAATTAATAAAAATTAAAAATTCAATTTTCAAAATGCATGCATTTCTATGAACGTCTCCATCAGAGGATTTAGGTTCCTATGGCAACTGTCAATCTGACATTTAAATAAATATCCGCTTTTATTGAATTTTTCTTTTATATCACGTACTTTTTCTTATATACAAATTTAGATTTATAATAATTTAAAGATGCCATTATACGCTAATGCTGAATATACAGATATTATATATCTTTATAGTCTTTGCAATGGTAATGGAAGGGAAACACAACACCAAACCACCACACTTGTTTTTCAGTCTATAATTATTTAAAGCAACATGGAAAATTTCCTTCTACCAGTATTCAAGTTGATAGGATTCTACGAAATAATGTCGCAGAGCAAGAAAATATTATGGGCCTATTTTCGATATAATTGGGGGTTTTAGGTATTTCCCAAATAGATAGAGTAAAATCATGGTCGGGACCCTTGGACCGATTTTTGAAACAAATTTAATAATCTAAAGAACATTTCAATATCTCGACTCGTTTGGGAAATATAGGGTGTTTTTCGTTTTATGCCGTTTTCTTTAAAATCCCGTAACTTTTTTGTTTGTGAATATTTAAAATTTTGGTAAAAACATCTTTTGTGCCTTTTTTTATGTGCAATTTAGTGGCGTACTCGATTTTTTTCTAACTTAATTTGTTTCCGAGTTACAGATCAAAGTTGCATTTTTTTAAATGGTAACCGTAGTTGGCTATGACTCCATTAATTAGAGATTTCTTTTAGCTTTCTGAAAATATATAGTTTCATATATTTATCTCGGTAAATAAGAAAATTATAAACGATTTTTTGAAAAACACCTCTTGATCAAATCACTTATGTATAGTATAGTTTCATATTATGCGCAGAACTTATTTTAAAACTAGATAAAAATGTCCTCATAGTATTTTATGCCATATTAAAAACTTATTGATTTAGAAAAAAATAACAACATTTTTATTTTATAACAATTTTTTCTTATTTTAGGTATTGTTCAAACTGATGTCCATTATGATGTAAACAAACTTCACATCGACGCGAAATACACTCAATTGCCTTAATGAAATGTATAGATGTATGCCTTAAATCTTCAAATGCTGCCCTGGTTGAATTGACCAATTGCTCGTATGTTTCGTGGCGAGTATGATATATTTTATTTTTTAAAAATCCCCACAAAAAGAAATCCAGTATTGAAAGATCTGGAGATCTTGGTGGCCACTGAATAGGTCCGTTATTGCCAATCCATTGATTGTTAAAGTTTCGGTTTAAGTAATCTCGGACTAAAACAGTATTATGACAAGGCCCACCATCTTGTTGAAAATAAACATTTACCCTCTGCGCTAATGGAATTTCATCTAGCAGTTGTGGAAGATAAATGTTTAATATTTCCATATACCTCTCGCCGTTAAGGTTGCCGTTAAAAATGTGGTAAACAAAACTACCCCCCAAAATAAAGCATGATACATTAAAACCAAGTCTACCTTGATTTTGGCGTGCTAATGTTACAAAATTGTTATTTTTTGACCAATATCGATTGTTGTTGCGATTAAAAATTCCTGCACTCGTAATATGACTCTCATCAGACCAAATGATATTGCGCCCAAAATTCCTATTTTGTCTAATCTGTTCTAAATACCAATTACAAAAATAATTCGCCGTTCTAAGTCACCATCATTAAGGTGCTGAGTTACTCTTTTTTTGTACGGAGTATAATTATATTTTTTTTAAGATTTTTTGTACTCTTGATTTAGATACGCCAACTTCTGTTTCTTCGTATTATTGACAGCCATCACAAAAAGGTTATTAACTTGAATAATTAATTATTTAAGCAAAGTTTTGAAACAATAAATCTAATCACATTTACGTTTCCACCATTTATTTATATGAAACAACTGCGTGAAATGTCAAATAACTAGCAACGAATGCGTGCAGTAAACAAAGGTTCATAGATGACTTCATCAAGAAGTATTTTTTAAAAAATCGTTTATAATCTTCTTATTTACCAAGATAAATATATGAAACTATATATTTTCAGAAAGCTAAAAGAAATCTCTAATTAATGGAGTCATAGCCAACTATGGTTACCATTTAAAAAAATGCAACTTTGGTCTGTAACTCGGAAACAAATTAAGTTAGAAAAAAATCGAGTACGCCACTAAATTGCACATAAAAAAGGCACAAAAGATGTTTTACCAAAATTTTAATATTCACAAACAAAAAGTTACGGGATTTTAAAGAAAACGGCATAAAACGAAAAACACCCTATATTTCCCAAACGAATCGAGATATTGAAATGTTCTTTAGATTATTAAATTTGTTTCAAAAATCGGTCCAAGGGTCCCGACCATGATTTTACTCTATCTATTTGAGAAATACCTAAAATCCCCCAATTACATCGAAAATAGGACACCCTTAGATGCAAATCCTAAAACCAGCACCAGACGAATTAGTACACAGCTGGAAATACCCCAAATATGCGTATGGAAAAATGTATACCCTTATCATATCCAAGAAGCTCAAAGGTTGGAAGAAGGTGACCATATTCCCAGGCTTGCGTTTTCCTATTGGATTACACACAGAAGAACAACATTTTGCAAACTATTTGCAGACGAATCCCAATTCACAAAAGACGGTGTTTTTAATAGCACAAATTCTCATGTTTGGGCAAGTGAAAATCCACACACAGTAAGACAGTCTCACTCGCAATATACACTTTATTTTAATGTCTGGTGCGGTCTAACTAATAACAGTTTTATTGAGCCGCATGTATTCGCTCAAATAAGCGCCGTTTATTTGAATTTTCTTCAAAATGTTTTGCCTGAGCTACTGCTAAACCATAATTTCCGGGGATTGCGTTTTCAGCATGACGGTGCTCCGGTTCATATCGGCATTGAGGGGAATTTTTAAAACAACAGTTTCCAAACCGTTGGATTGGACGTAGAGAGCCACATCCTTGGCCGGCTAGATCCCCTGATTTCAACCCGGTGGACTAATTTCTATGGGGCCATTTAGAACAAAAAATAGTGTTCCCATTGAAAACATTGAGCAGCGATTACATAGAATTAATTTCTTCTGTGAGGAAGTTAAACAAAATCCAAATATGATAAGAAAGTCGATTTTGAATTTATATTCACAAATGCATCGAGGCTGGTGGAATGGCACTTTGAAAATTTAATGTAGGTTCTTACTGTTATTGTTTATTATAGTTGTTATGTATTAAAAAATATGTGTTCTGATTTGTAATTGATAATGCCGATCTGTAATTTTGCTCTCTCTGTTCCAAATAAAAGGTTCTCAACTCCGCACCTGGATGTTATTGTTTGGTAGACAGCGTAATGCGGATGAGAGAACAATGTTAATAAAATTCGCATATAAACAAATTGAACAGTGCGTGAATATAGCGTTGGTGAATTTACTTTCGCTCAAAAAGATTCGATCCAATGCTGAATTATCCTTAAGTGCCCCAAACTAGTTAATGACTTCATTTTATTCGTCTATCTGAGAGCTTTAAGAAATAATAAATAAAAATTACAAAAACCATATACAAGATGTGGTTTGACCCGGGGGCCCAATAATTAACTTTTATAAATTAAAGTTCTGGAATTTAATTTTTACTACCTGAAAAAGTTGGTATTATAACGTAGACTATTAGTCTAAAAGTTAAAGTAAATCCGTCGAACAGTAGAGAAGATATAGGGTAATGTTGATAATAGTCATTCATTAATGGTATAGGTGTATCCTATGTCCACCATAAGTATGTACAGTGGCTCTCGAATGAATATTATGCTTTTGTAATATTTTACTAATTTTGTTCGTTGTGTTTGCAAGGGAAGGTAAAATGGCAAACTTATATGAAGTTGTAGATTTATCTTCTGTAGACATCGTTGGCACGGTTGAAATGATTTATTAATTTGTCTGTTTAAGCCATTGCTTATGAAGACCTTTTCATGATGGTTTAATTCATGTTGTAGTTTATCTGTATGACAAGTCTTTATGGTGCGGTTGTACAAAGTTCGTATCGTACTATACTTTTGTGCTGAATAATGGTGTGATGGAACGTTAATATATGATCTATATGAGTCAGGTTACGATATGCGGAATGTTTAGGCTTCGATCTTGTTTTCTTTCAATTAGAACGTCAAGGAATGGAAGACATCCGTTTTTTTTGTAAATTTGGTATCTTGATTGTTTAACTAGTTCAGGAACACCATTAATTCTTCGTCCCCAAAAGGCTGGATAGCAAAAGTATCATCAACATATCTAAACCAAAGTTTTGGTTTCTTAGGTGCATTATTTAGAGCCTGTTCTTGGAAACGTTCATAAAATAATTTGCAATCGATGGTTAAATTGGAGATCCGATAGCCACTCCATCTAACTGTTTATAATACTCGCCATTAAATAAGGAGGGTCATGCAGTTAGACAATATATAAATAATTTGACCTCGTTGAGGTTGAAACGTCGTTCTAATGGTTGCAACGTGTCAAAACTAATTAACAAATCATCTGAACTTAATGTTGATTTGCCAATCAATTCAATTAAACGTTTTGAATCCTTTATAAAGGAGTTGCTTGAGCCAATGAAAGGTCGAAGTAGAACATCTAGGTATTTAGATAATGCGCAGGTTGTTAAATTTATGGAGCTTACAATTGATCGAAGTGGATCATTTGGTTCATGTGTTTTTGGAAATCCATAAAATCTTGGTATCGTAGGATTTCGTGGTGTTAATTTCTTAATTATTTCAGCTGGTAAGTCTGATTCCTTTAACAGTTTCGCAGTTAATAGTTTGAACTTATTAGGATTATTAAGATTATGTGATAGTTTAGTGTAAGCATAATTTTTTACTGAACTATTAGCTTTGTGTATGTAATAAGTTTTATCCATTAAACAGTATCCTCCTTTATCTGCTGGTAAAATTATGATGTCTTTGTTGTTACATAATTCTTTCAAGACTTGATAACCAGTATAAGTTAAATTCTTTATTAGAGGTTGGCTGCTACGTAGTATTCTTCTAGTTTCACATCTGATTTCTGCTGCTTTAAGAGCTGGAAGGTGATTAATACTCGCTTCAACATTAGAGATGACTTCAACAACAGAAAGTTTAGAAGGAGCCACAGCAAAATCCTACCCTTTAGACAAAACAGAGTGTGCAGTATCGGGTAAATTACAAGTACTAAGATTAACTACAAGATTTTCAGATGTACGATTTGTAAAGTTTTTGTAAGGTGGACGTGTAGTGTTGTGATGTTTTTTTATTTTTACTTGTCTGCCTAGTTTTCGTTTGATTTTCATGTAGTCCTAATCTCCTATATGAAAGGCAAACCTGTTACGTCATTTATTGTTAGAATTAAATTATTATGAAGTTTAAAGCGCAGCCATAAAAAAGATAGGTTGTTACGGGTATAATGCTCACTAGAACACTAGTCCGTACATAAAGTGCGTGTTAACGATCTAACTTAGTGGAATTGGTCCTGGTTATTATCTAAAACGACAAATTAGTAGGACACTCGCAAAAAGATGTAAATCAGAAAATATGATCACTATGGCGCGACCTGCTGTTAATTTTTAACAGGATAGCGTCATAAACACGGTCTAATCGTTTGCATAAAATACTGTTCATTCACCTTCCATATTCGACGTATCCGATGGAATTCGCTTCATAATAGCTTACATAATGGCTCGCTTAAACAAAAGAAAAGCTTCTAGGTTGTTCAATAAGTTAGTTTCGTTAATTGCATGCACCTTAATTTTAAAACAAGTAAATTATTGGTTATTCAATTTTAAACGTTGACATTATTTATTTATTATTTATATATTATTTATTTATTATTTATTTATTATTTATTTATTATTTATTTATTATTTATTTATTATTTATTTATTACTTATTTATTACTTATTTATTATTTATTGTTTATTTTTTATTTATTTATGATTTATTTATTATTTATTATTATTAATAGTACTATGTATACAATTAGTACTTGCACACGTCCAATATTAGTTCAGTATAATTTCACATTATGACAGACTATTCCCTTAAGTTACCTATTATGGGAACGCAGTTCAATCTTCTATTGCATTTAACAATCCAGCATGAACTGTATTCTTGTCAAACTTAAATTATTGTTTCACAAAGCATTACATCTGTTGGATAAAAAATTTGAACAGGTATTTTAATATTTTAGAGAGGAAAAAAATCTAAAATTCATTGCAACATAAATATGGTGTAAAAGGCCATTATTAAGAAGACATACATTGACTTAACAAAATACAACAATGCTTATTAAGCTATAAAGTAGCAAAATTTGTAGATAAAAAATATTCAACGTTGTAAAACCCAATTGCTAGTAAAAAATATTTTAATAGTTTTTGTATAAACCGCAATTTAAAGAGTTTTAAAGTCGGTCGGTAGCACATTATAAAAGTAGTAGTTGGGCCCATCTCTAGATTTCCATAAACGCATTGTTTCATTTTTTCTTTGAGTCTAGTTAAGTGTTCCTGAGTAAGGTTTTGTGTACGGTAATCTTTTTCGCGATTCTTAATGTGTAATAAGCAACATAAAATTTTTTTTTGTGATTTCTGAACGTCCACCAATAAATCCTTTAGGTCCTTGTTTGTATTACATAGTGTTGTTCGTCAGCAAATGGAATAAATTTTGTCTTCAGATCACAGAGCGCTAGGCTGTTGATAAATATAAGAAACAAAATTGGACCTAAGACCCACCCTTGAGGCACACCGATATTAACCTTTGCATTTTTTGATCTAGATTCTTGAGTGATAACGAACTGGTCACGATTCTGAAAGTAAGATGAAATTAAACTTATACTATTGTCATTAAATAAACATTATTAAGATCAGCAAAAACAGCATCTATTAATGTAAAAGTAAATTACGCAGCAACACGTAACCAATTGCGTTATTTCTCATTACGCTTGACAACAAAGACGAAAATAGTATTACGTCAGGTTAAACTTCGATTTATCACAACGAACAGCAATGTAGAAAATCCGAACTCAATAATAATCGGAAAAAACCCTGAAATAAAAATTTTAATCTTAGTAAGTTATCTGAATTTCGCATCTAAACGCAAATTAAACTACAGATTGTTTATTATACTATATTATCTCCTAATAACAGGATAATCATATATAAACAAATGAAAGAAAACGTTCATTTCATTTAGAGGGCAAAATTTTAGAGCTGGACTTCT